>JANAVB010009199.1:387905-676918 GCA_029216955.1 Iris pallida | reverse complement strand
AGACCGACTTGATGATTGGAGCTGTAGGCTCCCATATATGCTTGAGATGTTATTATAGTAGAGGTTCTGGTCTTGTACTTGACCTGATATCCATGCCACGATGTGGGCAGATGACTTCTTGTGACTGACAGAGTTGTCCTTGTCCCAGACCTGACTACCTGTATCCGTGCTATAAGTCCAGCTTACCCTGTGAGGTACTGGCCCTGACCTTGCACTGCGGTGCCTTTTGTCTATTGGCACTTTGAGGTGCTACTTCCATGATTATATGGCATTGCGATGCCATCTTGATATTCTGGCTATATTATATGATTACCTGCACGGGTATCTGGTAGTGGCCTATAGTCTTAGCGTGGTTAGGATTGCTTGCTTGCTTGTTGCATAACACTAAGGATGGATCACAACTGGGACTATAGGTGCCGAGGTTGATTCTTACTTAGTGTTCCCGTACTGAGGTACTCATCTAGGGGGATGAGCATGTGACCACGATATGTGATTCCGGTTAATTGTAGGGTTAATCTAGGTAACTTAAATGGTAGAAGCATTGGGAGGGAACGGAATCCCGAGATCGTGCATTACCGGCCGCCACAGGCTCGTCCTGGCGCGTCGGGGTTGGCCGCCACGGATATGGCAGTATCCGACTACTATATGTACTCCTGCTTAGCCCGGTGGCCTTCCGAGGGACCGGTGCATACCTACCTGCTATGCGTTATTTGGCCTCGCTAGCCCTTGCGGGATATGGCACGATCTGAGGATTCCTATATTGCATTGTTGGGGTAACCCAACCTCCATATAGACAGCCGTAGGCATTTGAGTGGCCGCTTTTTATAAAATTGTTTGGCTTGTTGCTTGCTAAGCTGGCTGGCACGTAACGCTGTCCCGGTGCAGTAATTCATTCCCTTGTTCTTGTTTGATGTAGGGATGGGTTACTGTTCCGATGACAGACTACGAGTTCCAGTTGGCAATGCAAGCATTAGTGGATGTTAGGATGACTGTGATGATTGTTGGTTACTTACGTATTAGTAGTTGGATTGCTGTCTTATATTCTGTAATCGTGCGTTGGTACCGCACGATCCCTTACCTTATTTACTGCTTTTAGATGCTATTTCTGTCACATTTTATCCTGCTGGTTTTTCTTCGCCCGTCCTTGAGCCTTCCTTTCTGGTACTTGCTACGGTTGGCCTGACCAACCCTGGATTCTTCCCAGATTGCCTGTGACCGACCATGCGGATCTTCCAAACTTGACTTGGAGGACGTACTTCAGTACCTGACCATGAGGGAACTGTGTGGGAAGGTATTCTTGTCTACATTATTTCTTATTGTAGACTCTGATTATCATATGAGTATTTCTTGTTTTTCATATGATTATCTCTTGTCGTTATTTCATCGATTATTGCCTGTGGATATGAGATCAGATTTAGGCCATAGACTGCTTGCATGCTAGGATACCCAGCAAGATTGACAGCCACGATCGCCGTATGACGTTTTATACCTTATACGGAGTAGCTGGCCTAGTCCGTCCCAGTATTTCGGTACTGGGGCGTGACATCCTCGCCCACCCATACAAAACCAACTTTTCATAAATTTTTGTGCAACGTAGTCCCTTTATGATTGTCTTTCTATGCTTATCTTAGGATCAATTTTAGGACATAGACTCCTTGGCCTATTTTGTGACTCTAGACCATCACCGAACATGTGCACCGATAACTTACTTATCATTGTACCTCTAGACCTTGCTCGTGCTGACAACGTCAACTTATCGACTCGTGCTTGCTTTTCTGTAACTGTCTAAACCTATTTCATATATTTTTGAATTATTGAAATTTTTCTAATCTTCTCTTTGGTTGAAGTAAACCTGTTATATTGAATTTGGTTAATCAGAATTGATTTCAATCTCAGATTAATTATATTTTCTAAAAATCTTGATTTCCTTTTTCTAACGTTTAGTAATGCTAGTGTTTCAATATTTGTTTAGATGCAATATTTGAATGAATATTCTAATAGTAAATTACTTAGCTAAGTTATATGTTGAACTACTCTAAATGTATTTGTTAATAATTTGTCTAAAATGTTTCTTTCAAAAATATATATAAATTAATATTATTTGACTAAACTATCTTATTACTAGTATAATTTAAAAGCTATTTTGTAAATTTTATCTTGATTTTGATAATGTTACTTTCAGCAAATAAAAATGGTATTTACTGTTGGATTAATGGGAAGGATTAGTTTTGATCTATTCAGTCAGTGATGAACTGTTTTCGTGATTATTATTAATTATTAGTTAAAGAGAATAATTGTTTTGGGAGAATAACTGTTTATTGACAGTTGACAATAGGCAGAAGGAAGTTAGTTTGTTATGAATTGGTTATTAATTAGTTACAAATCTGTTTCAAGTTATTTCTAAGAGCATCTCCAACCCTATTGTGAGTTTAGAAAAAATGGTTGCCACATAAGAATGACAAACTTTCATTTCAAAAATTCTTCTCCAATGCAAATGTAGAATAAAACATGAAGTTGGCATGACAATGACATGGTAAGGAGAATGTGAAGTTGGTTGTCTAGATCTAGACATTGCACTTTACAATAACTTTGTCTACATCATCAATTATGAATAGAAATATTTATAAAAAAGTTGAAGAAGTGGAGGAGTTGCCTTGGAAGTTGGAAAAAATACTTTTATTGTCTCCTCAATACTTTTGCATTGGAGAGAGTTTTTCTATCTCATTGTCTTTTGAGATATAATTTTGCCATATAAACAAGACATTGTCTTGTGGCACATGCCACATAGGAGCCACCTAAGACTCACAACACTTAACAAGACAATAGGGTTGGAGATGCTCTAAAAGCCCCCAGATTAATCACCAATATTGCTACTGTCCAAGCTGGGGGAACACCCATATTATTTTATTATAAATTCTGACACAAGCACAGTTTCCCACACACATCACTCTCAATCTCTCCACCAGTGCTTCTTGGCCGACCGCCGGCCGCCTGAGCCACCGCACTCTCGCCGGAGGTCCACCGCTCCGACATTCTCACCACCACCGCGAGTTCGCTGTGGCATCGTCGGAGTATGCCAATGGCCGCCATCACTCAGATCTGATCTAGCTCACTAGATCCACGACGACGACCTCGTCGCCGACTGGAGACGTCAGGCTACCAGTCCTTATCCCGTCGAGCGAAGCCTCACAACCGCTGTGTCCAACCGGAGAAGACGAAGTAGCCGTCAACGACAACCGTCACCGTCGAACAGCACCATGGAGAACTGCGACATCTTCTTGAGGACCGAGCTGCTTCCTCGATTACCACGACGACTCTTCGATCCTCGTGCCACCCCTTCGGTTTCCACGCGGCCACCTCGAGCAGCGAGCCGCTCCTTCGAAGATCGACCAGCCACCGGCCTCGCCACCACGTCCTGACCGCCTCGCCGTGAAGTTCACCGCCAGGTCTATTCGATGCCGCCGGAGGTCGCCACACCATAGTTCGTCGAAGCCTAGCCACCGGATCTGCACCGCCTTCCGTGGATCAAGTCGAAGAGAGCTTCGCCGTAGAAGATGAAGCCACCGCAGCGCGTCAGACCGTCGAGGATCGATATCACCACCGCGCCAAGGTCAGTCTCCGCCTTGAGCTACTCGAACCCCGCTCTTCATTCTTGCTTTTAGGGTTTGAGTGTGGGAATTTGGGGAAGAATACTGGGTTAGGGTTTCTTGAACGTTCGGAAGAGATGAAGAAGAAAACCTAGGCTAGGGTTTCTTGAACGTTCGGTAAGGGAAGGAAAGGAGAAGTGTCGATTTGAGTTAGGGTTTCATTGCAGTTGGGAAGAAGAAGAAATCATTAGGGTGATAGGGTTTTGGACATTTGAAGAAGGAGAAGAGGTGTCGGCAGAAAGTTGTAATGAGAGGAGAGAGAAGCATAGATGATTATAAGGCTAGGGTTTGCTTGTTATGGGCCTGGTTGAGTACATTGGGCTGGGTCTGGAGTTTTTGGTTTCTTTTCGTATAGAAATAAGAAGTAGAATTTAGCAGCAATTGTAGCATTGGGCAAATTCGAATTTTGAGTTGGGCTGTCTAAGTAGGAGATGTATATTTTGGTTGCAATTAGTAGCTGGACTGAGTGGAGATGAAAGAATAGATGTAGGATTTTTGGGGTGAGTGGTCATGGGCTGTGAGGTTTTGGACTGTTAAATTAGGACGGAATTAATATTTGTTGTAATAGAAATGTTGTAGGAAGGGTTGGGCCGGACTTTGGTGAGGGGGCTTGGAGGTTGGTATAAAGTTGTTTTATGTATTAATATTATTATTGTTTCTTCAACAGTAAATTAGTATATATATTTGGTTAGTATCTAGGTCAAACTCAAATGGTTTTGCTATAAATCTTTTAGTAAGTATTGTTAGTTATTATCTAAGTATCATTTTCTTGCTAAACTATTATTATAAATTTATGGTTAATAATAGGTTGGCTAATAGTTAGTATTTAGCTTGATCGTAGAATTAGCTAATTTTTATTAATTCAAACCCTAACAAAAATTATACTAAATTGTTAGGTGAACAGTCAGATTTATGTTCTACTACTCTCGTGCTTCCAAAGCAAGGCAAGTACACCGACTTGAGCTTTTACTTTGTTATTCTGTCCTACATCCATTTTCTCATATTGGACATGAGATTCACACGATTGTATTGTGCCTTATTCATTGTATTGTGGCTCTTTGTTCTTGCGGGAATTGGAGAAAATATTGACTAATGTGTGACCACACCCAAACTAGGTATTGTGAATAGCCTAATCGTACACCTCACGTACGATTAAGCCGAACCTTATAGTGATATTGTGATATTGTGGATTGTGGATTGTGGTCCCCATCCGGTCATACATTAGTTTAATATTTTAAATTCATATGTGCATTTACTGTCTTATTTATATTGATTGTCTTGTTCATTGCTCCCGTTCTGGTACTGTAGTTTTCATATTCAGTTCTTGTACCTTTGTTTCATATTGTAGTCTATATCGTATCCTGTGTATTTCAAATTATATTGTAGATTATTTTTGTCGGAGTTGTACTTTGCTCTTTTCCTGACAGGATACGTTGCAGGTGAGCTTGAGGCTACATGGAGCACGGTAATATTATTGGAATTGCAAGATTTAGTTCATTATTTAGATTTTATTTATGGATATTGTATTTTGGATTTCATTATTGTATATTTTATTTTACCGAATTTGTCTCCGGATGACTTTGTATCAAATGACTTGGTGGATTGTGGTGATTTCTGGAACGTTTATAGATGTTGTGGATGATTTACTTTACATTGTGACTTATAATTTTCCTTAGTATTGTACAGCTTACTTCGTCGTGTCCATCGATGAAGGCTGGGCGTGTCCGACACGTACCCGATTATTCGAGAGCGGGTCGTGACATTTTTAGTGGTGGCCCATGCATATCTGTCCTAATGGCACTTAGGCTATAAAGTGCTATTGGGGGACCAGCGAAAACTAAGGAAAACTCGTCACAACATAAGATCTGTTGAAAATGGTTATAGTTATTGAATATAAGTTTGATTATACTCATTATTCTAGATTGTTTAATATTTTCTATGACATAGCAATCAACAGTTTATTTTCTATTAAAGGATGGTTGTCACGAGGAACATTGGGACTAGCGAGCAGCCTGCACCTGATGCACAGGAGCTTCCACCGCCTCCTCCGCATCCTAAACGGTCACGCTTCCGTAGACGATCACTCTCGACAGCACGCAGCTCATGGGGATCTTCCAAAAGTTGATCGATGCTCAGGGTGCTCAGTCCGTGCAGTTCGTAGCTACCATCGCAGACGCACTCCGATCGAGGGACGTTTCACTAGCTCCACCGGCACCACCAACACCGAGGCCAAGGACTGCCAGAGACTATAGAACCTCCGTCCGCTGGACTTCTAGGGAACCGAGGGGATCTTGTACGCGGACGAGTGGCTGGAAAATGCGGAGAGATTGTTGAAGATGGCTCGTGTCCCCGAGGATCTACATATGGAGGTCGCCAGCATGCAGCTATTTGACATTGCCAGGGCATGGTACAGAGAGGAGCCTCAGCTAGCCGCTTTCGGACTTCTCAACTTAGTACCACTTAACCAACTTTGGCTTACGGGCCTTCCGGACATAAACTCGAAGATGACTCAAGTCCAACTTTATACAACTCTAGATCAACGACTTGATACTCGACGCCGCACTTCGTGCCGTAGCACGGTGTCTTTATTGTAGCCAAATCTTAGGCCCAAATATTGTGTTACAATTTGTGCACACGTTCAACTTAACTCATTTATACCGTACACACAATACTCGACTCAATCCAAAGGCATGCACGCGGATTGCCGCTAATATGCCGACTCATCTATATGAAATAGTCACTAGCAACACAAGTTATACTTCGACTTATAGCTTTGTTATTCGGCGACCCTTTCAGCGCAAGTAGCGAGCCCCGCTACAAGTTTCCGAATAACCTGAGCGATACTTCCAGCTCGGCTATACCGTGTTTCCCCTTAAGCCGGAACGGTCATGTGGCCCCAGTTTGTCGTCCGAAGGAAACTTTTCCTTGTTGACAAGTTGTCCAATGACCATGCAAGACTCGGCTCGAACTACCGTCTCACACAGTCATTATTCTTCTAGTGTTACCATCTTTTCAGGACCATGTTAAAGATTTCTAGTATTTGAGACCGCCTCGACGACCCATGGTCACGAGTATTCTTCCATGTTGTCCTATCATTTTACTCAACTTAGGAACGACTATTCGATAGCCATTTTTCCAAACTCAATTTGAATCAACCGTGGCTCGTGCCTTATAACACTAAGCCCGTGACATCGTGCCTTAAGCCAACTTGTGTTCTATGCGACACTACCGTCCAAGTCATACTTTATATGACGAGCCTTTAGATCGTGGGACTAAGTGACTTTGACAACCGCAGAAAACATGGAACAATGCTTGCTATGACTTCGATAGCCCAGCAAAATTCTTGTCTAACTCAATCTTGCAACAACTTAACTCGTGGGAGGAGCAAAGGCTTATGCCAAGCCTTACATCGTATAAACGTGTGCTAAGACTGGAGGGACACTTTGGCTATGCCAAGTATCGGACGATGGGACCGTGCATGCTTTATCAAGCATTTATACGTACGACGCCTATATCTTAGGCTAAGTTCATAGCTTCGTCGCAACTTAGACCAACTTTCCTTCTTCCAAGCCACGGGACGAAGGACCAAGTGTCATTTTGAAAGCACGTCGTGCACATTTCTAAGCCGACCGTGGAACCTTTCCATATTCTTAACTCAATCGACCCTACTTGGGATTATTCCCTTAGCTATGTGGATTCGTCTCTTTTTATTATCAAGCCTACTTGTGCCGTTGAAAACTTTCATTTTATTAGTGTGAAGGCCAAGCTGAGGCAAGTTCACCGAAACTACCCACCTGAGCGAGGAGTCGCCTCGACCGAGCAGGACTTCGAGCAAGCCGTTGCATGGCTAAATTCGAACGCCGTTGGCGTTTTGATTCCTCCGGTTGAACTGAGCGGGACGGGACATTACAGAGCAAGCGTCTGCAATAGCGTCAAGGTTTCCTGCAGAAAGCCAACATACAACATACCTTTCTCTCTTATATTTCCCTTCGATCTACACATCCCTAACTTTTCTTAATCCTTAACCTTCATGTCCTTTTTCTCTACTCTTCCTTCTCGCTCCTTTGACTCTCCCATGTTCCCTCTTCTTCTCCACTCCTGCTTGCTCAAAAGAAGAGGAACTCAAGGAGAGGAAAAGGTAGGAAAGAAGACAAAAAGAAGAAGTAGCCAAGGAGGAAAAAGAAAATATAGATACGAAAGTATACCTTTGCCATATTTATCGCAAAATTCACTCAAGAACATTACTAGCTATGTTGAACGGACTAGATACGTCGTATTTCAAACACAGCGACAATATGGTCACGGCACCTAATTTGGTGTCTCAAGTATATTTTGGAGTATTCATGCATGTCCGATGCTTATGTCCGACACGACATGAATTTTGTAGTGTTTGTGCTTCTTAGGTTAGTAGTAATAATATATTCAAATAATTACATAACAATGAGCAAGTAATAGTAGATTCAAATATTTATCTCAAAAAAATAGTAATAGTACACTCAAATTTTAAATAATTAATATTGTACATGTCTAAATGTTTGTTCATGATCTTTTATTGTCTACAATGGTTTTACTGTTTTTTACTCCAGTGTTCTTATTTTTCCTTCTTATGTTTAGAGCCCATTCACCATGTAAATAAAAATAGTTGACACATAAGACATAAGTATAAAATTTCATTTATGAACAAAATTGCTTGATCAGGAAAATATCACCTATATCATTTTGTATTATGTTATAGAAGTCCAAAATGGGAGAAACACAGTGGCAGCAATATCAATAAAAGAAAAACCCAAAATGCTTTCATAAAGTTGTAACAAATTTTGCATAGCAATTAGCAAGTAATAACTGAAGTGAAGCATCTATACATGAAAGGGGTATCTCTAGGATTCCTGTGCCGTGTAACAAGTTCAAACTGCCTTCCATTCTTTGCAACAAAACTTGCTAATTTGTCTGAAACATTCTTTACTGAAGGATCGCTTGGGGGAAACGGTGTTGTATGTCACTTAAAGAACTGATTAATACCAAAAGCATGAACAAGGGAATGCAAATTACTGTTGTAGCAGGCGTGCCACATTTTCTAATTCTTTCAATAAACATCTTTTTCCACCATGGGCGATAGATAAAGAATATATAAGCTGCATTCATGAGACAAAAACAAACTTTCAAGAATAACTAGTTTATTGATCGTCCTTGTAATTGCAATAGAGCGTAAAGCAGATCATAGCCTAAGAAACTTCGTAATTGTGACACACTAGCAGTACTACAATAGCAACCTAATGTTCAATAAATTTTGGAATGATAAGACTTTATGCATTGCATCACTATTAAATATACAAGTTCTTACAGTGTAAAATCCAAATTTATGACCTTTAAAGGGTAGATGATCTATCAATTTCTGTCAATATTGTGAATTCATGAGCACACAAGCAGGGAGCAATAAGCAGGCATATATGAAGGCTACTTTACGCAGGCTCATCCGTTGAATCATAGGCCCATTTGTTCCAAATATATCGGCCGAATCCTTCCAATGACATCCCCTTCTCTTACGGATAATTAAGGTTTAGATGGTCAATTTTTGATGAGGACTGTTGATTGGGGGAAAAATTGTGACAACGATTAACCCATGAATTATCTAGCGCCCGTTTGGTTTGCAGGATTGGACAACGTAATGTAATTGTGTAAAACCCACAAATTGGACTTTAATAATTAATGGGTTTTACAATATTAGATTGTTGCTCGTATTATAGATTTTATTATTATTATTATTATTATATTTAGTCGGCTAAAATGGGAAAATAATTTTTATTTGTAAAAAGTTAATTAATCGAATTGATTGCAATTGAATTAACGATTGGTTTTGCTAGTAATTTAGGCCTTTTTAGGTAGCCCATGGTTTTAGCCCACAACTTAAACCCATAGCCCGAAACCCTCAACGCTCAACCCGTTTAACTAAACCCCAACCCGTTCAACCACTCCCCGGTCACTCATCAGATCTGCTCCCTTCGCCGACCCCCCACCCCCCACGTAGCTAACGTTCACCTTCACGTACCTTTCACTCTCAGAAATCCTCTTCCAACAGAAATATCCCAGAAGCTTTCATTTTTTCCCCACCTTCAAAACCCTTCCTACCTCCACCCACACTACTCTCCCAAATCAGATCGCACCGCGGCGCTCCCGCAATGCCCCGTCCATTTTAACACCTCTCTCGAGGCATTTTCGTCGTAATCCCTGACCGCCAACCTCCCGTGCGCCTTCCTCTGTCACCCCAATTCCGTCGAATCGATAGTCGTCCCCCGGGCGTGATGTCGTGAACCTAATTTGCGATCGCACAAGGCATAGTCATAAGGTAATCCGAAACACGAGATCTAAGAGAGCAAGCAGACAAATTGAATTACACATTAAGTAAAGAGAACTTTGATCTTTATTGATAATGGACATCATTTACAGACTCCAGTACAGGACTCATGTGCGCGGGCTACAACATGACTCAATTACAAAAGAGTGCCGATGAGATAGCTGTTCCATACATTGTACACATCCCTCAATATACAACAGAGTATTCCAGTGGCCTGGATTGGAAGGACGCTGAGCCATCTTTCTTGGACAGTTGAGAGTATTCAAAAGTGGAGTTGCGGGAAAAGTCTTTGACGCGCGGCCGAAGCTTCAAAATCACGAACGTCGCCAAGCTAGTTGGCGCGTCCTTCCTGATTCACGGGACCTACAAAGAGCGAGGATCAATACGATCACATGTACTGGCAAATAGCTAATTAAAATCCAAGCTCTGCATTTGATTCAAGCAGTTTTATAAGTATGTTAGCTAGCTATTTCTGTGATCATTCTAACCATCCTGATCGATTTGCATGTTAACATATTTTGAGGCAAACATAAAATTGTATACATTAAGCAGCTATCATATTTATCCCGTGTCACGTGTATTAGTTAAGCAGTGAAAGGGTGTGAAGGTCACTGGCAATGTCAAACCATCACGGACTATAGCTGGGTTAGACGGCGATCCTTTCACGGCAGGTAGCGAGCCATGTGCGAAAGTTTCCGAATACCCACGCCGATGTAAGGCTGGCGCTTGCTATACTCGTTCCTTCCGAGCGTAATCAGTTCCTTGGCCTAGGCAACCGTTTGAGGAAACTACACCTTGTCGACAAGTTGTCCAATGACCGTTTTGCAGAGTCTTGAAAAATGCTCTCTTTTCTAGAACCTCATCCTCTTTAGTTGCAAAACTTAGCATTTCTTTTGAACTTAGTCGATTTACTCATTTATATGTTATGATAAACGTTAATCGATTCATTCATTATTTTTGCATAGGCTGAGTGGACTTGCATAAGAAAGCATGTTTTTATTTTCAATATCGATAGTTTGATAGCAAGTGTTTCGTGAAGAATCGTGCCATGATTTCTTTGATTCTACACTATGATGACAAGCATTCATTTAACTTCATATTAATTTTGAAATAGAGGGTCGAGGCGAAGGAGGTCAGCCACTCGACTTAGACTTGCTTCAGGCGAGGGACTGGTTAGCTGCGTTGGCATCGCCTACGCGATTACCTGCAATCGCATAAGCAACTGATTAGAACACTGTGTGGTGGTGCCGGCGGTGCATGGCCTCAGCGCTGCTGGTGCTGGTGGTGCCGGCGGTACTGGCAGAGCTGGTGGAGCTAGCTCCTGACTCGAGCACGTCCATGATCGTCGTTCGGAACTGTGTGGCTTGGTGATTCTGTGCCTCCATGAACTGCTGGAACATGGCCATCATCTGGGTACCGCAAATGTCATCGTCGGAGGAAGCGGCTGAGGCAGAGGCAGAGGTGGTGGAAGCTGCTCCTGCGCATCGGGTGCAGGGTTCGCTAGTCCCGCGTTCTTCGTGGCGACCATCCTGTAAAACACATCTAGTAATTCTGCCACAACGTCGGTCTGACCCGCGTTTGCACTATCCTGTCGCATGTCTTGAACGGACGCTAGATAGCCTTGGCACCAAGAATGCAGCATCCGTCGAGCATATTGCGAAGATCACCATGCAGGTCGGTGATGCCTCACCATACGAATAGCAGAATTCAGGCACTCCAGGTATATAGAATGTGACCCTCTTTTCAGCACAGTCTATGGTTGCATTGCACGGACCGAGCCAATCCATCCCCAGAATGATATCGTAGTCCTTAATATCTAGAACTATCGCATCAAGACTGATCTTTTGACCACCTATACAGATGATTTCATCTCCGCAGACTAGATTCGCAAGTAGTGCATGCCCGACGGTACATTAATAGTAAGATCGAGACCCAGCGGTGTCAGGGGAAATTTGTGCTCGGCGGTGAAGTCCGCCGATATAAAACTATGCGTGGCACCTGAATCAAACAATACACGAGCATGCTTATTATTGAAATGCAGTATACATGTCACGACTATGTCAGATGCGAACGCATCGTCTCGAGTCATGGCATAGACGCGGCCTTGAGCATTGGGGCAACGGTCTTGGCCATTCTGTTGTGCGGTCTGTGGAGCTCGAGGTGCTTGGCCTCGGTTCTGTTGATGTTGTTGGGGGCGCTGGTTCGGCTTCTTCGGACAGTTGTACGCAATGTAGTCCGTTCGGTCGCCCCCGAAACATGCTCTTCTTTAATCGGCACTCGTTGGCCACGTGCCCCTCCTTGTGGCAAAAATTGCAGACTGTTTGATCCTTTGCCTGGTTGCCGCCTCCGTTGTAATTTTGACGCTTGTGCGCATTGTTGCCTCCCGCATTACTATGGCATTTGTTATTAAAGTGAACAGCGCCAGTAGTAGCAGGAGGATACTCGGACTCTAGACGGAGGGCATGGTTGAGTGCCTCGCCTATGGTTTTGTATTCAGGCACCGAAACATGGGCACAAATAGAGGAACACATGCCCACTTCGAATCGTCGAGCTCGACTTGCAGTTGTTGGTAGATATGCTCTAGCAAATTTGGCCAGTTTGTTGAATTCGGCCATACTGTCATACTGTCATATTCTTTTGCCTCAACTGTATAAATTTATTTTCTTTTTCCTGTCGTACGGCTGCAGAAAGATATTCAGTCTCGAACGCTTTTCCTGAATATGGCCCATGAGATCGCCGCCGTCTCGTATTCACGTCGAATTGCCCGCTTCTGCACGGCCCATCAATCGTGCGCATTCATTCGAAGTAGGAGTTGAGCACACGCGACTTTCGAGTCTTCGACGACACCCAGAAGTTCGAATTTGTCTTCCAGCTCCTCCACCAGTCGATCGCCACGGAAGGATCTTCTGTGCCGTTGAAGGAAGTGCGGTAGCTTTTTTGAATTTTGACACGTCGAAGTTAGAACCTTTCGGTGCCCAGGTGAGAGCACGAGCGCCTCCGGTTCAGCTTCATTGGATCGAACCGCAGGCTCGATCGCGGCAGACGTCATCGTTGAATTATTGTTGGCCACACCGATTGTACAATTTGTTGGAGTGTATTCAGCTGCTGCTGTTGCAGCTTGAATTGAGCCTCGAACCGATTCTCGAACTGGGACTGATGAGCCTCCGCCTGCTGACGATGGAGCTCATTTTGGCGTTGCTGCATTTCGAGCATCTACAACATCCGTTGCATCGGGTCGCCGGAGGATCCGTCTACGGTAGGCGTCATCATCCCCGTTGGGTTGACGGAATGCTCGGGTCTGGAACTACTCGAGCCGCTGGAATTGTTCGTCTCTTCCTCTGCCCGAGCTCCCACAACTGCAGGGAAAAGAAAGGCAACTCTCGTTAGTTTCATAAAATGTCCTGGGTTCAGCGTATGGAATAACTCATCTCATCGACACGAGGTCAACAGTTTGAGACTAGAAACTCGATACTGGAGGCCAAGGATGTAAAGTCGTGCTTTGATACCATTATGTCACGCCCCGATTCCGTCGAATCGATAGTTGTCCCCCGGGCGTGATGCCGTGCGAACCTAATTTGCGATCACAAAAGGCATAGTCATAAGGTAATCCGAAATACGAGATCTAAGAGAGCAAGCAGACAAATTGAATTACACATTAAGTAAAGGGAACTTTGATCTTTATTGATAATGGACATCATTTACAGACTCCAGTACAGGACTCATGCCGCGCGGGCTACAACATGACTCAATTACAAAAAGTGCCGATGAGATAGCCGTTCCATACATTGCACACATCCCTCAATATATAACAGAGTATTCCAGTGACCTGGAATGGAGGAACGCTGAGCCATCTTTCTTGGACAGTTGAGAGTCTTCAAAAGTGGAGTTGCGGAAAAAGTCTTCGAAGCACGGCCGAAGCTTCAAAATTATGAACGTCGCTGAGCTAGTTGGTGCGTCCTTCCTGGTTCACGGTACCTGCAAAGAGCGAGGATCAGTACGATCACATGTACTGGCGAATAGCTAATTAAAATCCAAGCTCTGTATTTGATTCAAGCAGTTTTATAAGCATGTTAGCTAGATATTTCTGTGATCTTTCTAACCATCATGATCGATTTGCATGTTAACATATTTTGAGGCAAGCATATGAAATTGTATACATTAAGCAGCTATCATATTTATCCCGTGTCACGTGCATTAGTTAAGCAGTAAAAGGGTGTGAAGGTCACTGGCAATGTCAAGCCATCACGGACTATAGTTGGGTTAGACGGCGACCCTTTCGCGGCGGGTAGCGAGCCCTGTGCGAAAGTTCCCGAATAACCCACGCCGATGTAAGGCTGGCGCTTGCTATACTCGTTCCTCCCAGGCCGAATCGGTTCCTTGGCCTAGGCAACCGTTCGAGAAACTATACATTGTCGACAAGTTGTCCAATGACCGTTTTGCAGAGTCTTGAAAAATGCTATCTCTTTTCAAGAACCTTATCCTTTCTCTTTTAGTTGCAAAACTTAGCATTTCTTTTGAACTTAGTCGATTTACTCACTTAGACATATCATTGCGATAAACGTTAATCGATTCATTATTTTGCATAGGCTGAGTGGACTTGCATAAGAAAGCACGTTTTCCATTTTCAATATCGTAATTTGATAACAAGTGTTTCGTGAAGAATCGTACATAATTTCTTTGATTCTACACTATGATGACAAGCATTCATTTGACTTCATATTGATTTTGAAATAAATGGTCAAAGCGAAGGAGGTCAGCCACTCGCCTTAGACTTGCTTCAGGCGAGGGACTGGTTGGCTGCGCTGACATCGCCTACGCGATCACCTGCAATCGCATAAGCAACTGATTAGAACACTGTGTAATTCAAGGAATTTCGATATGAATGTGAAGCTCGAAAACGCAAGTCATGAAAACCCATCGAAATATTCACGAAAATGCATTCACAAAAACCAAAGCCAAAGCCAAATCAAGTGAGGCATGAAAACCATAGCAACGGGAGGTCTCTCCCGACTCAGCCGCAGAGCCAATCCTTGAGGCGCAACCCGCTGAATATGGGACTTGGTTTCGAATAAGCCATTCCATAACATGAAATTGATCTTAATTCAACCATTCCCGTTCGACCGATTCGACCGATTCCGACCTATCCCGACCGAATCGATAGCGATAGTGTTCCTTTCTCGCGTACCTCGTGACAAAAATGGGGCACGATGTAGGGACGGGGCACTACATCCTCCAGCCGCCAGCGCATCCCCGTGCGGCTTTCCGCAGCCGCCAGCGTGCCCCATAACAGCCAGCACCCCGCGCGGCTACCCTGCGCCCGCCAGCGCTCCGTACGGCTTCCCCGCGCTAGCCAACACCCCGTGCGGCCTACCCCGCGCGTCAAGTACTTCCGCGCAGCCCCCATGCAACCTCCGCGCGTCCCCAGTGTGCGCCCGTGCGCCGCGTCGATCCCGCTCACGTGCCCCTACACGCATGTTCTCGTGTTCCGTCGTCTTGCGTGACCCCGAGGCCGAGGTCGGTTCTCCTACATCAGACTCCCGATAGGTTCCCTGGACCTTCTGAGTTAAATTCCAGTAGAGAAATCTTATTCTTGTTTGACCAGAATTGACAGAATGAAGCTCTACCAATTCTGGGATACTTAGTTCCATTATTAGTTAATATATAGTTTAATTAGTTAATTAATGGTCATTAAGGGTTAGTCAAATGTTAGGATTATTAGCGATTATTCGGATTATCGTAGAATTGTCGGATTAAAACGGATAGTTATTATAATAAAATGATCTACGTAAATGATTATTTAGTATTTAATATTACTGTTAGCTTATTAGGTTATAATTTGTAAAAGGATATTTTAAATACTATTTTTTAGTAAATAAAATGATTTCGAAATAAAGTATTATTATAATAATCATAGTAATCATAGCATTAGGTTTAAAAATTTTACTAAATAAGTTACGTTATTTTACGTAAATTAAACGCTAAATAGCTTCAAAGGTATTTCCATTACAAAAAAGAGATATTTGTCTATAAGTAAATATAAATAAAATATTAGTTTTAAATTATATAAGTAAAACTTTGTTTATTTTCTATTTTGGATAAAATATAGTAATTTTTACGTTAATATATTAAATGGTTTAATTTAAAAGATAGTTTATTCACTAGTTAATTACGAGTATTTTTGTTAAAAGAGCCCCTCCCTACATCGTGCCCTGTTCTCCATCCACAGGGTGCGCGAGAAAGGAACACTGTCGCTATCGATTCGTTCGGAACCAATAGGTCGGGTTCGATCGAATCGGTTGAACGGAAATGGTTGAATTAAGATCCATTCTTCGTTATGGAGTGGCTTATTCGGAACCAAGTCCCATATTCAGCGGGTTGCGCCTCAAGGATAGACTCCACGGCTGAGTCGGGAGAGACCTCTCGTTGCTCTATTTTTCATACCGCACTTGCGTTGGTTTTCTGAATGCGTTTTTCGTGAATGTTTTCGATGGTTTTCATGGCTTGCATTTCGAACTCGCATTTCATATCGAACTCCTTGAATCATACAGTGTTCTAATCAATTGCTTGTGCAATTTTAGGTAATCGCGTAGGCGACGACTAGCGTGACCAACAAGGTCTCCTCGCGAAAACAATCAAGGTGAGTGGCTGACCTCCCTCACCTCGACCCTCTGTTTCAAAACCAAGAACTCGGATAACTGCAATAAATTAGAATGAATTACTTAGAAAACACAAGTTCTATGCTCTATAAGAGAAAGGATAAGGTTCTAGAAAAGAGATAGAATTATTTCAGGATCTGCAAAACCAAATAAATGAATTGATTACTTAAAAGCCCCAACGATACCATAAAACATACCTTGTATGCCTTGCTAACATAGCACGGTCATGGACAACTTGTCGACAAGGGCGATTGTTTCCTCGAACGGTAACCCGGGGCCACAGGACCGCTTTGGCCTAGGAGGAAGCACGGTATAGCCGAGCTGGGTTTAAGCAACGGGTCATTCGATGACTTACAACGGAGCTTGCTACTTGCGTTGAAAGGACCCCGTCTAACCAGGCTATGTCCAGGATGGCTAGTTAATGCCAGTGACCTCCATAATATACACTTGACATGAATTGTTATCAAACTAACAAGGATGGTAAAGGTAAGCTTTATGTTGCATGGCACGCTCTGCCGTGGGTAAGTTCTAGCATAAATTCTCCTTGTTTATGTTTCGTCAAACTGCTTGCATGAAATTAACTAGGATGGCTAGAAAGATCACTAAAACAAGTTGCATGTTTATTCTAAAATTCTTGAACCAAATGAGAGCTTGGAAATTAATTAGCCACTCGTCAGTACACGTTGATTTTACTGATCCTTGCTCTATACAGGTGCCATAAATCAGGAGGAGCGTGCTACATGACTGATGGCAACGCTCGTGTTTTTGAAGCTTCGTCCGTATCCAATATCTTTTGAAGACTCCGATGTTGAAGACCCAGAAGACAGATGGAGCGGCTCTCCACCATCCTAGGTGGTTTGAAATGCTTGTTGTACAAATTCAAGGATGAAATGTATGGAACGGCTATCTCATCGGCATTCATTTTGTAATAGAGTCAGTTTATAAAGCCCACGCAGCACCGTTGTATCGAGTTTGTAATATGATGTTCATTATCAACAAATCTCAAGTTTTCTCTATTCAATGGGTTCAATTTACTCTGCGCACTCTTTTGTTGTTGTGGTTCGGATAACCTTATGACTATGTCTTGTGCAATCGCAACTTAGGTTCGTACGGCAACACGCCCGGGGACGACTATCGAATCTACGAAATCAGGACATGACATAATGGTATCAGAGCACGGCTTTACGTCCTTTGGCCTTCCGTTGAGTCTCGAACCTTTGACTTCGTATCGATGAGATGAGTTGTTCCATACAGCGAGTCGTAATATTTTCTGAGACTAATACGAGTTGCCTTCTAAATCCCAAAAGTCTGAGAAACCGCGGGAGGGAGCAGAGATAGTGCTTCGAGCGGCTTGAGCAGCTCAGTGGCGGAACCCTAAAACGTCCTATGGACCCATGGAACGAATGATGCGCATGCTGGAAGCACAACAACGACAGGACGAGGCCAATCAGCGTCTGAATGAACAGCATTGAAAGCATGTTGAAGACCAGCGGATACTAACTGAGGTACGACAGACCTAGTTTGAGGCCCGATTCAGTATACAATTCAAGTTGCAGCAAAAGTAGTTTGATACTCTTCAGCAAATCATCCAGACGGTTGTGGCCAACAGAAACTCTACGATGACTCATGTCGTAGACGATCCTGCGGTCCGACCGATTCAAGTCGAGCCGGAGGTACCCGAGAATTCACCTACGACACCAATAAGCTCCAACTTTGAGGTGTCAAAATTCAAAAAAAATTACCGCACTTCCTTTGCGGTACTGAAGACCCTTCCTTGGTGATCGATTGGTTGGAGGAGTTGGAAGACCGATTCGAGCTTCTGGACATTGATGAGTCCAAAAAAGTTGTATGTGCTCAGCTTCTACTCCGACTGAATACACACGACTGGTGGGTCATGCAAAAGTGAGCGATTCAACATGACGACGAGACAACGACAATCTCTTGGGCCACCTTCCGAAAGGCGTTCGAAATCGAGTACCTCCCTGCAGCCATTCGACAAGAAAAGATAAATTAAATTTATGCAGTTGAAGTAAGAAAATATGACGGTGGGGCAGTACGTAGCAGAATTTAATAAACTGGCCAAATTCGCTGGAGCTTTCTTACCTACATTGGAGAGTCACGCTCGGCGGTTCAAATTGGGTCTGCGGCCCTCTATCTCTTCGCATGTGTCAGTTCCCGAGTATAAAACAATGGGCGAGTCCCTGAACGCCAATATCCTCCAGATGCTGCTGGCGTTGTGCGTACATTTACTCACAAGCGCCCTAGCCATGTGGGAGGAAACAATATGACCAAGCGTCTAAACAACGGTCAACAGGGCGGATATCAAGTTTCATACCTTGCATCGTCGGAACAACTTGACGAGCAAAGGCTATGCCAAGCCTTGCATCGTCGGAACGTGCCATGCACGCGTTCGACTTGAACAACCAAGTTCTTTGGGTGCCTAGACTTATGCCATAAGCTGTGAGATACAAGTTAACCCGTGGGACAAACGTTGGCTATGCCAAGCCTTGGATGATGGGACCGTGCATGCTTTATCCAGCATTTGAATGTGCGACGCCTATGACTTAGGCTAAATTCATAGCTTTGTGGCAACTTAAACCAACTTTTCTTCTCCCAAGCCACGGGACGAAAGATCGAGTGTCATTTTGAAAGCACGACGTGCGACACTTCTAAGCTGACCGCGGGACCTTTTTCCATGTTCTAACTCAATTGACCCAAGTTGGGATTATTCCCTTAGCTATGTGGATGTGTCTATTTTATTATCAAGCCTACTTATGCAGTTGAAAACTTTTATTTTATTAGTGTGATGGCCAAGCTGAGGCAAGTTCATCGAAGCCACCCACCTGAGTGAGGAGTCGCCTCGACCGAGCGGGTCTTCGAGCAAGCCGTTGCATGGCTAAGTCCGAACGCCATCAGCGTTTTAATTCCTCCGATTGACTGAGCGGGACAGGGCACTACATCAAGGGTGTAACCCATAGCCTCGCTGCACCCGATGTCATCGGCTCGGTCACACTGTCAACGACTGTCAGATACCAGAAGGCGGATGCTAGAACTGTGTTAAAAAGGGCTACATTCGTGCCGATTGTCTGACCAGAAGGCCGAACCCAATGGTATCATGCCCCGACCCGAGAAATCGCTCATCCTCGCTAGATTTTACCTGAATCATCATCCTCACTGGGACGTGATACCACACGAGCCTGGAGTTGCGCTCATGTAAGGCAAGATAACAGGTTCACATAGTATTTATCTCAAATTGATAACATAAGCAGCGGCAGAAAATAGAGTATACAACAAGAATCTCTTTTATTAATAATGAATTAAAGATTACAAGGCTTTGAATCGCCCAACTTAACATGCCAATTGGCTACAATGCTCATGATCTCTCTAGCTCACAAAGGATTACATTGTCCTATACGTTATGCCTCTTTATAGCCAACAAGTAGTCCTCGGGCGAATATCTTCATGTTGCAAGTCCGAACGCCAATGCGGTAGCTCGCTTCGAAATGCTAAGGACTCCATGCCTCGGCGCATTTAAGTCGAGCCCCGCCCCGAGCCGATACATAACCTGAACCTGCAAGCAAACTGGTGGGAGATTAGTGCTTTCGTCCTCGCTGCACTGATCAAGACCCACTCGCACCCAAACCAACACTAATAAATTTAGTAAAGCATGCATCTTTATTTGGTGATCCTTTTATTTAGCTTTAGGATCAGTTTCATGGCAATGTTCAAGCATAGCAACTTAATATAAATGTGTCCAATATTATATCCCTGCAATAGATACAGTTAGACATATTATGAACATAATCATAGTGATCATGCATATTTCCCTCTCGTTTCGCCTAGCCTGCAATCATTAGGAATTCACATAACCAACAACTTAATCACGCAGCCAACCTAACGAACTTATCATATGCATATGGGTGGCAGGCTCTGCACCTGCACCCAATGCTAGTCTTAGCCTACCGGTCCTATCTATATGAAGGTCACGACGTTCTGCGTCGTAATAAACTTGGCATCTTTATGTGTAAGCCTATATTCGCTCTAGTACAGGTTGCTAGCCCAAACTTACTGATATCGTAGCTTATCATAACACTGACCGGTCGCAACCCGTCCAAATAAAGTGTACCATAAATACCATACATAATCCCCTCCTAGGCCGAATGGTCCCGGTGCCCCGGTCGTAACCATTCGAGGGAAGTCGCACTCGTTTACGGGCCATCCGAGTCCATTAACCATACAATACGTGCCTTAGCAAACAAGTCATATCATTCCAACCATTCCCACGTTCCATAAACATAATCCGCTATCTCTATCTCAAGTTCCATCGGCATTATCCCCCAACACATCCGTATTGATGCACGGCGCCCAACGACTTAGACTTCTCGTTCTTATACTCAACGCGTTCCATTCAAAAAGTTGTTTGCATAACCGCAGTTCCATAGCAATTGTGCCACAACTGCATAATTCGATGCACGAAGTATATCTTTCAATGTTACGACAGGTTCTGTGCCGTTGCACCACATCTTGCCCTATATCGCTTACTTAGTCATTTCGTAGCTTCCGTGTGCAAAGGCACGCTCAACACCATAATCAATGTTCTAGGCCTAGTGTTCAATATTCTCAGAGTCGTGCACGTGATGTACATCTCGATATTGCCTTTCAATGTTCTACCATCACCACCCTACCGCTACCCGTGCACTTGATACATGTCGCTTCAATTGTTCAATGTTATATTCTTAATGTTCGACACACACTAAAACCTTTATCGATTCGAGCCACGCTCGTTAACTTGATAGCCACAATCGCATACAAGGAATACATTATTATTAGACTTGAAGAAGTAAGGAGAGAGAGAGTCAGGAACCCGCCCACCTTAAGTCGATACGCCTTGTCGTCTCGTCGAGCTGATGCGGGTCGATTCCATAACTTGGTTGCACAGCTAACTCTCCTAACTTAGCCATTCCGTTGGACTATTCGACTGATTTGGCCAACCGTGCCCATGCCTTAGTTTGATGCAAGACGACGATTTGGTTTTGTGGACACTTTAGTGAATAAGGTAAAATGTTGACCTCTTATCATCCAGCGTAAAAGCGTAGCCTGCACACCAGATCAACCAAAGTCAATACTTTGTTAAAACCAGACTTATGCTTTGCATCGCTTCGACTTATATATTCGAATCGACTCAAGTTTCTTTTTGGGCTAACGTAACTCTTGCATCGATTTGCATCGATACTTCATTGGGTCAACGCAACTCTTCGAGTCAATGACTCATCGTAATGCACCGTACGGAGCGGGACATTACATAATATACCACTCAAAACAAGGTTCGTCCTCGAACCGAAACCAACACTTAAATCCAAGTGTTCCGCTAGATCGTTTCACGATCTCGTGCCACTATTGTTTGAATCATACAACTTAGTTTGGATCATACACATATTTTAGGCGTCCCACCAATATATGCATTTCAGCCAAGCTCAGTTGTAGGATATCGGGACATAGCTAACGGGCTCAACTTAAATCCTCAAGCACTAGCTATTCTGTACTCGACTTTGGTCCAATCTTAGCGTCTATTTCCAAAATCCTTCATTACATCTCCGCATATGACTTGATTCAGAACCGTAACTTCGATCTCATAAGTTTCTCGTCGGCTATCTAACGCACGCATTGCTATCTAACGCACGCATTAAGTTATTGCGCATTCGATCGCAATAATTCTCCGTAACGTCTACCCGTCCAACCATTTTCTATTTCTCACACAACTCAAATCCATATTCAACTATTATCGAGTTTGCCTTAATGACATGGACTAAGTCCAAACTTTCTTCACCTACAATCCGTACTATGCATCGTACGCAACTATTCCAACATGATTCACGTTCTCGAAATTTTCTACGCAATGCATCTGGGGCTACCCCCGCTAGGTAACTTATCTAGACATCATGCTCGCGTTCTCCCGACACAAGAGGTCAACTTGAGTCTACGATGCTCAAAGACAACAATCTTTTCGACCCAAGGTCTCTTATGATACGCTCATCTCTGATTCTCGACCGAGTACGAATCATTTACTAAATTTTTGAATCAATCCCGACTAGTTCATTTCGTAACATAGAATGTGCGCTCAACACATATAACCTAATCGTTACTCAAACCGATCTACGACACAATTCTTAGGGTCATTCTACTGTTCGTCGCTCTCGCACATTGCAAAGTTCTTACAATCGCCTTACCGCATCGATATGCTAAGTACGTTCCTTAATATCTATTCGATCGTCGACTAACAAACAACTCGAATACTTATTCGATCAATCAACTAGTCTATCATTATCAGTCCAGCCCAAAGTTGTTTAATTAATTCTCGTAACACATATCCGATCGCATAGACTTATCCTTAACATGCACTACATTATCATTTATCCTCAACGCAATTTTCTATGCGACTTCATTAGGGTCGTCCTACGGTTTCTAACATTTACTTTGATTTGGCGGTCAAGTCTTCTAAGGTCAGCTGCCCCGAAGCTACGCTCGATAATTGAAGATCATCAACGAGGGACAGTTACTACGAACCATGCTATATCCTATCTCGGAGCCAAATTAATTTTCGAATATTCCTATGGGACCTTACCCAATCCGACATAATTTATCAATCCACATATCTCATCTTTCCCGTGCAACTGATGCGCCGTAACTATTCGAAACACTCATGCATTACCGTTAACAATATCGCTAACCGAGCAATATTTGTTTGCCTCGAGTACGAGTCTATCTATCTACGATCAATATCCGACACACTCTATGTTTATCGTAATAATCCTCGAATTCACTTTCGCATCAAACCACAAGTCAAATCCAATTTGCTATGCCTTGCAAGTTCGATCATCCCCGCTGTATGAATCACCATACCAGCGCTCACGTGGAATGATCGTCCTAATTCGACGTGACGTATGTGCGAGGCTGGAGTTGCGCTTGTATAAGACAAGAACATCAACATAGTGGTTATCCACGAAGCAATCAAGACACTTTCGTTTTCATCCATGTAATATCCATCCACTCTCAGATTCTCCGAAGCATTCCTATCGTTGTCATCCAAACTGACAACGACTTAACTTGCATCTTATTCATCAAAAAACAATGCTCAACATAATTTTCGTTCATTCGATCAGAGTATCCCCAAATTATTGCATATTGTCTTTGATACGCCTCAATACCATCGTCGATAAGCATAACTTGAACATCTTTCTCTCTCATAAGCTCCAATTCGTTGTAATCATTGTTATCATCCGAACTTGAATACAGTCAAGTCTCGCACACATCAAGATCCATTCCGTTGTAACTAACTATCATCATCGAGACATGATTTTCAATTCATATATCAATTCTCATATTCCTAACTCGCACTTCCAGATCGTGCTACCAACTCTTCGCGCTAACTCAAATTCGTTTGCACGATTAGTTCGTACCTACTCAACTTGTTCTGAACAGTTTTCGTACCGACTTAACTCAATTTCGACTGAGTCAACTATTTCCTCAATGCAAAATTTCGTTGCTATGCTCAGCCTACCGCCGGCTTACACTCAACGAATTATCATCCGACGTATCTTCCATCGATACGACTTCGCGCATAATCGTTCAACTAAATTGTAGCACCCAGTTTCTAAAATGACGGTAATTTTGAACTTTTGTATCTTTTTAATTATTTAATAATGTTATTTAAATCATGATATGATTTATGGTGATTTTTAATCAATTTAAAACTATTTAAAATTATGACTTGTGATTTTGATGTTTTGCTAGTGTAATCCTAGAGACTACATGACCTAGAGACTAACCATGAATATGGGGACCCAACCAAATGATTAGGATGACTAATTTTGACTTTTTAGCCTAGGAGTATTTTGGTCATTTTGGACTTTTTAATGAAAATGAATTTTGATTGATTATTGTGGTGCTGATCTTTTATTAGAGACTAACCTAGTTTTGACCTAACCTAGATGTTAACGATGTTCATGGAAGCTTAGTTAGAAGGTTAGAGACTTAATAACTAAGCTAGATTAATATCTAGATATTATGTTAGGAGATATTTTGGTTAAATATTATGTTAGAAACCTTCTTTTGATGAGAGCCCTTGATTGAGCTAGAAATTTGTGGAGAAACCTTAGCCACTCATCTAAAACCCTAACCCTAACTATTCCAACAGCCATCAAGCCCATCATTCCTTTATTTAATCATCTCTTCATAAATACCTAGCCTCTTTTTATCCCTACACAAACCCTAATAGTGTTCTTCCCCAAATCACCCTAGATTCCTCATTTCTCCACCAAATTGGACCAAATCAATTACGTTGGACTCCCCTACAGTAGAGGATACCAATAGTGGGCAGCTAGCAAGGATTCTAGGGCTTGGAATCATTGCAAGTGGGAGAAGAGCTCTCATTTCAAAGCCTATTCATTGAGGTTTCACCCTCAATAGGTAAAACCTATCAAATACCTTTAAATTTCCAATTTCTTTCCATAGATGCATCCATTTAGGGTTCTCCTAGGTGTAGCCCAAGTTTGGTAAGAAACTGTGTCCATTTAGTGTCTGTATCGGACACGTATCAATCCGTATAAACCTATGTTTGATGAAATGCCACAAAGAAACTTTTATTAATAATTTCCAAAACAAATTTCACAGATTTATAGCCCTTCATGTGTGTTTTAATACCCCCACTGACTGAGCACGATTTGGACTCGTGTTCGTGTCCAAAATGGACACGAACACGCTGCACGATGCTGCGGTGCACTGTCCTGCTACCCGAACGCGATTTCTCAGTGGACACGCTACGTGGACACGTCAAACTTTACACAGGGGTAGGGGCAATGTCTGACAAGGCTCTCCCAAAGTTTGAGGTGATGTCGTGTCGTGTTGAGTGAGAAAACACGCGTGCATCGGATTTACACTACACTACACACGCCGTGAGACACGTTCTGATACGTGTCTTGTACACCTGACACGACTCACTTGGACACCTCGTGTTGTGTCCAATGTGTAGCCCTATATGTGGCGAACACATGGACACGAGCACGAAGTGTCTTGTGTCGCGTGTACGACACCGTGTCCTCGCTGTACGACGTTGTGTTGCACAGCGCGTGTCTGTGTGTGTTCTCTCTGTTTGGACACGAGTAGACTCGTGGAACAGTTGCACATGTACACGAACCTATACCAGTGGTTAATTTGATATATAATGTGATTTTCGAATGTAATTTAGGGTTTCCCTATAAACTCTGATACCTGTGTACAGTTCTTAGTTTTCAGAATTTAAATAATGTTTAAAATGAAATTAAATGTAAATAAATGATAATTTCTTAGGGTTTAATATATATACATGTCTAAGATATGAGTTTACATAGCTAGGTTCATATATATAGATGACTGAGTTGTTTTGGGTGGATTGGATTGTTTGGTCGGGTTCCTATACATGTCTAACACTGAGTTCATTGTATAAATCTGAGAATGATGTGGGTATTGATAGTGTCTAACATAAACTTGAACCTGAGCATCACCCTACTGTTAACTAACCCACTTACATTGCTTCCCCCCCCCCCCCCCCCCCCCCACACACACACAGAACATAACATGTATATACACACACACACACACATTCACATGAGGCACTATATCCCCCTTTTTCACTTGACACATACCACTTAACCCTTCACTAACCTCTATCACATTGAACCCTTGTACACATCAACACACACACACACATGCCACTGTTTATCACACACTCACACACATCATTCTCTTCACTCACCCTCACACACATTGACACTACCTACATGCAACATACACACACTCTTCTTTCCTCCCCTCTCTCTATTTTACCTATATACATGTTAGTCTATGTGACTATATATATTTATGCAAGTATGTAGGATGCATGAATATGAGTAATGTAACGTAGGTTTACCTTTTTATAGTTTTTGAATATATGTTATATATATATATTTTTTGCTATTTGAATTATAGACAATAGCCTATGTGAGTCCTTTGCTCTTGAACACTCACTTTTATAATCCATTTCCTTATATATATATATATATATATATATATATATATATATATATATATATATATATATATATATATTAAAAAAAATAAAAATACAAAATAATATATATATATATATATATATATATATATATATATATATATATATATATATATATATATATATATATATATATATATATATTATTTTGTATTTTTATTTTTTTTAATATATATATATATATATATATATATATATATATATATATATATATATATATATATATATATATATATATATATATATATTAAAAAAAATAAAAATAAAAATAATATATATATATATATATATATATATATATATATATATATATATATATATATATATTATTTTTATTTTATTTTTTTTAATATATATATATATATATATATATATATATATATATATATATATATATATATATATATATATATATATATATATATTCCTAAATGTATCCATGTATTGCTATATGTGAATGTTATCATAGGTTGAGTTGTAATATATATAGTATATGTACTTTTGATAAGTAAATGTGAGTCTTGTATGCTTAGACTTTGGGTTAGACCTAGACTTGTTTGATTAGACTAGAGTTGACCAAGATTTGACCAATATAGGCCTAATTGGTCTTGTGGACTTAAGTTTGACTAGAGTAGACCAAGTGTGACTAGTTTGACTAGAGTAGACCAAGTGTGACCTAGTTTGACTAGAGTAGACCAAGTGTGACCTAGTTTGACTGGAGTAGACCAAGTGTGACCTAGTTTGACCTAGACAGTTGACCAAAGTTGACCAATAGTTGACTTTGACCTTGTTTGACTTAGAATCATGTAGTTTGCATTTGCAGATTTCTATTATTACAAATTGAGTACTTTATAACCTGTTTTACTCAAAATAGGACTCCGTGACACCATTTCGGACATCTATTCATATCAGTCATTTAGGGTGGCAGGCGAGTACATTCTCTGACCGTTTCATACTTGCTAGGATTTATATTCTTGCTCTAGATTACTTTACATGATGCTGTCACGTTATTATCACGGATTGGTACTATATGGATCTTGTCATACGATGTTATCCCCCTCGGGGTACATCAGATACAGTTGTCATGTGCTTTTCACGAACATCTTGTATTTCATGTACACCACTATTCATGTATACTCTTGTGCAATCTTGTACTCTCATGATCACATGAACAAACGTGATAAAAACCACTTGTACAAGGTAGGGTAACTTGACTGGATCCTTGTGTATTCATTGGGGAGGGTGAGTAGAAAATGGTTATGTGATCAAAATCCCATCTTTTGAAATCTTGTGAAAATTATGTATATGTCTATTGTACACTCACGTACGATGGAGTTACCCTTGCATTACCATCTCATGCTCTAAATCACAGGTTACTTACAGTTCTTACTTATCATGTATATAGATATTTTCAGTTATCAAATCTCTCTCGTTTTCATATATATTTTCTTATAGTCCATGTATCTTACTCTTTTGCATGCTTTATATTTTCCAACATGATATGAACTGCGTGAGATGTATTGTGCTCGTTTCTGTCCTGACTAGACCTGTTGAAAATATTACAGATGATGATGGTGACTGCCCTACCTTCTATGGGGCATTTGAGGGTGACATTCAGGAGCCTAAGGAGCATCTAGCTCAGTAGAGGGTGCCTAGTTTAGTCTAGTATTTATAGCTTTCAGTTTGTATCGGATTGTTTCGATTGTTAGTTGAGACTTAGTTATATTCAGGACTTGTATTTATTTGTGTTGAACATCTATTTTGTGTGGTGTGATAACTCTATTTATATTCAGTTTCTTTCTTTTATCTGATTCCATATCGTGCTCTATCTTCCCTAGACTTGTGATTGAGATATAGAGTTGAGATGTTATATTATACCTCCGTACGGAGATGACAGGTTTATATATCTTGTTGTTAGGTGTTAGATGTTATAGATGACTTATACAGCGTTCTACCGCCGACACTGCGGCGTAGGCTGGACGTACCCACGTTCTCGTGTCCCTAAACAGGGTATGGGTCGTGACATAAATTCATCGAAGCATACATGTATCGACACATATCGAGTCATTCTTACTTGAGTCTCGACACTATTTCGGCCGTTGAGGACAAACTTATCGTAACGACACAATCGTCTCAACGCAATCTATTGTAAGTCACCAAATGGCATGACATAGCTATTGCTAAGTGGTATTGCATATACCACTAAGAAATCAAGCATATCGTTTTCGACACAATGCCTTACTGCACTGATCGCACAAGTGGTATTGCATATACCACTCAAAATTGAGTCACTACTCGATATTACACTCCGCATAGGTCCGACATCTATTTTAACTTAACGATCCCTTGGCGATCTTATCGATCACAACGCAACATTTGCTAACTCAAGGATCAATGCGACATTCGGCCAACATATACATTCGCCTACTTCGAGACACAATTTCAACTTGGCTAACTTACAAGTTTGCCTACTCAAGTTTGAGTTAGCGACCAACTCGACTCGTTACTATCGCATCTACGATTTTCCAATCTTACTCGTTACAACTCGTGCAACGATTTATTCTTGTTACTCAAAGCCATTCCTCGAATCCGTTACACATTCACTATCCATCCTCATAGCCATACAACATGTATCATACCATGTCGACTCGTTGCACCGATGCAACGAACAATTCACGACTTGCTGCACTCCGTGCAACCAACAATATATAACCATTCGCACTTCGTGCGACCAATAATACGCATCTTATTGCACTTCGTGCAACCAACAATACACATCTCATTGCACTTCGTGCAACCAACATCCTCATATTCTTCGTACTTCGTACAACCAACATCTCCATATTTGTCGCACTTCATACAACCAGTGACTCACAATTTGTTGCACTTCGAGCAATCAACATTTCATAACTCGTTGCGCTTTGTACAATCAACATTCCCCGATGACACTCGGAGATAGCGTAATAGTTACGACATACTTGTGGCAGATGTACGCAACATAATACAGACTTATTGTATGGAACATCCAGCGTAGCGTCGAGTAGATCCATGAGCCATGCGGTTGTGAAAACAACTTAGATTCAACTGAATTCAGTAGCGAAGCAACTGAGGGTCAAAGGGATTCGTTCACGGTCCTGAGGATGGAACCGCTCTGATACCAACTTGTCACGCCCCGACCCGGGAAATCGCTCATCCTCGCTAGATTTTATCCGAATCATCGTCCTCGCTGGGGCGTGATGCCGCACGAGCCTGGAGTTGCGCTCATACAAGGAAAGATAACAGTTTCACATAGAATTTATCTCAAATTGATAACATAAGCAGTGGAAGGAAACAGAGTATACAACAAGAATCTTTTTTATTAAAAATGAATTGAAGATTACAAGGCTTTGAATTGTCCAACTTAACATGCCAATTGGCTACAACGCTCATGGTCTCTCTAGCTCACAAAGGATTACATTGGCCCATACATTATGCCTCTTTATAGCTAACAAGTAGTCCTCGGTCGAACATCTTCATATTGTAAGTCCGAACACCAATGCGGTAGCTCGCTTCGAAACGCTAAGGACTCCATGCCTCGGCACATCCAAACCAAGCCCCGCCCCGAACCGATACATATCCTGAACCAGCAAGCAAACTAGTGGAGGATTAGTGCTTTCGTCATCGCTGTACTGATCAAGACCCACTTGCAACCAAACCAACACTAATGAATTTAGTAAAGCATGCATTTTATTTGTTGATCTTTCTATTTAGCCTTAGGATCAGTTTCATGGCAATATTCAAGCATAGAAACTTAATATAAATGTGTCCAATATCGTGTTCCTGTAGTAGATACAGTTAGACATATTATGAACATAATCATAGTGATCGTGCATATTTCCCTCTCATTTCGCATAGCCTGCAATCATTAGGAATTCACATAACCAACAATTTAATCACGTAGCCAACCCAACGAACTTATCATATGCATAAGGGTGGCAGGCTCTGTGCCTGCACCCAATGCTAGTCTTAGCCTACCGGTCCTATCTATATGAAGGTCACGACGTCCCATGCCGTAATGGACTTGGCATCTTTATGTGTAAGCCTACAATCGCTCCAGTACGGGTTGCTAGCCTAGTATCCGAAGGATCCCAAACTTACTGATCTCATAGCTTATCACAACACTGGCCGGTCGCAACCCGTCCTAATGAAGTGCACCATAAATACCATACATAATCCCCTCCTAGGCCGAACAGTCCCGGTGCCCCGGTCGTAACCGTTCAAGGGAAGCCGCGCCCGTGCACGGGACATCCGAGTCCATTGACCATGCAATACACGTCATAGCATACACGTCATATCATTCCAACCATTCCCACGTTCCATAAACATAATCCGCCATCTCTATCTCAAGTTTCATCGGCATTATGTGTAACACCCAGTTTTCTAAATGAGAGTAATTTTGAAATTTGTTATTTTAATTATTTATTTATGATATTTAAATCGTGATATGATTCTTGGTGATTTTTAATCATTTTAAAACTATTTAAAAATCATGACTTGTGATTTTGATGTGCTGTTAGTGAAACCCTAGAGACTGCCTGACCTAGAGTCTAACCATGTGATTAGGATATTTATTTATCATTTTTAGCCTAGGGGTAATTTGGTCATTTTGACTTATTAGAATTATTTGATTAATTATTGAATTGATGGTTGTTAATTTTGACTTTTACTAGTTGCGACTTAAGAGACTAACCTAGATGTTGACTCTAGCTGTGGTGACTTGAATAGCATGGTGGGACCCTAGTCTAACTTAAGTTAGCCCAAGTTAAGTCATTTAGAATCAAGTTTCATATAGGAGAATAAATGATTAGGTTCATGGACTTTTGACTTAAGGAGTGATTTCCTTTACCATTGAAACTTGGCCCAAGCCCATTAGTCATAACCCTAACCCTAATTTTATCCTTATTTGGCCAGCCACATAGGGATCCCCACCCTATATAATCTCTCTTCCTATTGTCCTTGCCTCTTTTGTATCAAATCAACTTTTGGAAAGGAAATGTATTGTCCATTCTTCCCCAATCCATAAGTATTCCATTGTAATTCCTTTTTGACTCTAGTTTTTTGCAATAGAGTCTAATCCCACTTTATTTTCTGTTCATGGAGAGAAATCTCAGTTTTGGTACAATTTGGAGCTATTGGCTTGCAGGGAGAATCATCCTATTTTGGGGCTTTTTTCTTGACATTGATATACTGTAGGTAAACCCTCTAAATTATGTTTTAATTCTGATTTTTTTGCATGGGTGTGTAGATCTAGGTATCCCCTAGCTGTCCCTCAAGTTTGGTAGGAAACCGTTGTCACGTCCCAGAACCAGAATACTGAAAAGCGGGGGCAGACATAGCCAGCTACGTATATTGAAGTGCAACCCACCTCGCTATACGGTCACGGCTGTCTAGATACATGAGGGTTTAACTACAAGCCAACAGTCTCTTATGGTCATGAACAAGCCTAGTGTCTCAATCACAAACAAGTAAGCAAATGTTACAAGATGTAAGATCACCAAATATACAATAGTAAGGCGTCCCAAACATTACATATTCAGCTGATCATGAAGCTAGTCGTTACAAAATGTGATGACTAGCATGAGTTTAGTCATACATGATCAACCCTAGGATCTGTCAATCATGTTACAACCTGTAGGCAGACAGTAAGTGAAGGTGCAATCGAGCTAAACATGTGCTCGTCGGCTAAACACCTAAAAAAAATATTTTTACAATAAAGTGGGAGAGCCAAAAATAACCCACTCGTTGTCCTGGTTACGTCTGGTGGTCACCATCGGGCTGGAAAGTCGGTAGATCCTCTGGAGCTGCTCCGAAATCTGGCCATACAAAACCAGCTGGGTCAGATCCCAGAAAGAGCAAGTGCCACAAAGGAAGCTTCACTTAGGAACTAAAACCAGCAATTAGCACAGAAGATAAAATATAGTAAAACCGGAAAGATATAGCATCACGAGGATATACGGTAAGATAATCATGGAGCCATTCAGATAACCAGGTTACAACCCTTAAACCAAACAAGGACCGGGATTGTAACCCTTCATCTGAACCGAACTTGGTTTCTCCCATTTATCAGCAAGATAATATAAGAAAATCAGGACATGTAACAATCTTATACAGGATCAAGACAAGACTAGACTGATTATTCCCCATTCAACAATCACGGCCAAGCAATAAGTACGGCTTGATACTTTAACTAACTAGAGTTATCACAGGCCTAGTTACTAGCAAGATGCAATGAGATTATTCCACAGCCACAAGCCCTGCAGACCATCCAGGTTACCCAGGTCGAATATTAGGGGTTAAATTCAAGTGGGTACATCGTCCAGGAAACGCATGTACCCTTAGGTGACTTAGAGGGTGCAACACATGACAGTGTGCTGGAAATGTGCCCTACTCGACGGCATGCTACAGATCCCAAGAGCGCCCAGGTAACGAGATTGCCTGTAGCTGGAAAATCTCTTCATGACTACTGTGTTATTCTAGTTATTAACCTTAGTCCCTTTCAGTGGATATCCCTGACCGTGGTACTCAGGAGACCCATCCTAAACATGATGCAAGACCAGACTGGTTTAATTGTACAAGCACAATCGCCCATGGTGTCCAGGTTATTCATACTTGTCATGTCATGTCATGTTAGCCGTCGCAACAGCATGTCAGGTTTTCTTGTCAGGATTGCGCCACGGCGGGCCACTATCATGCATTATCATGTTGTGCCCATGTATCGTGTCAGGTTCAAGTATCATGTCGTGTTCATGTCACAATTATCCCATATTACACTAAGGATCAAGAGAAACAACACGGATAAGATAACAAGATTTGTCATGGCAAAACAAATGGTACAAGAGATAAAAGGGGTGCCAGGGACAGCATGCGCCAGCAAACAGCATGTGCCAGGATAGCATGCGCCAGCAAAACAGCATGCGCCAGCAAACAACATGGCAACAGTATTTTACCAGCAAACAGCATGCGCCAGGAAACAGCATGCGCCAGGACAGTATACGCCAGAAAACACCATGCGCCAGCAAACAGCATGGCAACAGTGTTTTGCCAGCAAACAGCATGCGCCAGGAAACAGCATGCGCCAGGACAGCATGTGCCAGGACAGCATGTGCCAGCAAACAGCATGGCAACAGTGTTTTGCCAGCAAACAGCATGCGCCAGGAAACAGCATGCGCCATGACAGCATGTGCCAGAAAACAGCATGCGCCATGAAACATCATGGCAACAGTATTTTTCCAGCAAACAGCATGCGCCAGAAAACAGTATGCGCCAGGACAGCATGCGCCAGAAAACAGCATGCGCCAGCAAACAGCATGACAACAGTATTTTGCCAGCAAATAGCATGTGCCAGGACAACATGCGCCAGAAAACAGCATGCGCCAGCAAACAGCATGTGCCAGGACAGCATGCGCCAGCAAAACAGCATGCGCCAGCAAACAGCATTGGCAACAGTATTTTGCCAGCAAACAGCATGTGCCAGGAAACAGCATGGCAACAGCTTTTTGCCAGCAAACAGCATGCGTTGCTCATCTTCTCCAACCAGCCTCCAATGGCCATGAAAACTAATGAACCAAAAAGACCATAAATCACTCAAAATAAGTCGAAATCAGGACTTCTAATAGTCTAAATTGGGTAGAATCAAATTTCCTACATCATGGAACCATCAAAACTTGAAAACAAGAAGGTTTGATAGATCAAACCATGAAAATCCGAAAATGGCTAAAACTTAGATCTACAAGAAAATATACAAGAGAATGTAAAATGACAAGAACTAAAGTGGATTAGAAAGTTGCATAGAAGAGTTTAGAACAATAAAAATGGTGGGTTCCTTCATGAAGCAAGTTGCACTTGCCTAGGCTAGGGTTCTCTTGGTTGGTGGAGAGTAAATAAAGAAGGAAGGAAATAATGATGAGAGAGAAAGGGAAGGGGTTATAAATAAGGAGGGTGGTGGTAGGTAGGAGGGTTCACCTTTGGTTCATGATGAACCAAAGCAAACCAAGCCAAGCCGAACCAACCCAAGAATAAACCAATCAATGAAATGCTAGAATAAATCAAGTAGGGAGACATGAAATACGAGTTAAAATACGTATACGTATACCAAGATACGCAATACAAACCACAGGCATTACAACTCTACCCACCTTAAAAGAATTCCGTCCTCGGAATTTAATTAAGAGGCTAGAGGGGCAAGGACAAGCTATACTAATCACAAGCAAGCTATACTAGGCAATTAATCAAGCAATCAATCATGTAAGCAAGGAATCGAAGCCACGAGGCATAAGGAGGACATTATACCTCACGAGTCAAACAGGTCGGGATATCGCGATCGGATATCATCCTCACGCTCCCACGTTGACTCACCCAAAGAGTGAAGACCCCAAGCAACTCGGACTAACTTGATAGTCTTGTTCTTGAGTATCTTCTCTCTCCGGTCCAATATAGACACGGGCATCTCCTCATACGAAAGGTTGGTACCAACAACCAATTCCGAATGATCTAGGATGTGGCTCGGGTCCGGGATATATCGTCGTAATTGGGATACATGGAATACGTCATGCACTTCGCTTAGCGACGGCGGGAGAGCGAGACGATATGATACATCACCTACTCGTTCCAGAATATCGAACGGCCCTATATACCTAGGACTAAGCTTTCCCCGTATGCCGAAACGAATGATGCCACGAGTAGACGAGATCCTAAGGAATACATGGTCGCCGACAGAGAATTCAAGGGGACGTCGATGAGAATCGGCCCAATGGCGTTGGCGATCTTGGGCAACTCGAAGATGATCCCGGACTCTTCTGACCACTTCAACTGTCTGGGCAATCATTTCTGGACCGAGCATCTGTCTCTCTCCAACATCATCCCAGACTAGCGGGGATCTGCACTTCCTACCGTACAGTGCCTCGAACGGTGCCATCTGGATACTGGCCTGGAAACTGTTGTTGTACGAGAATTCTACCAAGTACAGGTGATCTTTCCACGAACCGCCGAAGTCAAGTGTACATGACCGCAACATATCTTCAAGAGTCTGGATCGTGCATTCTGACTGACCATCTATCTGCGGATGATATGCTGTGCTGAACTGGAGATGAGTTCCCAAACTCTATTGCAAGCTATGCCAAAAGTGAGACGTAAATCTTGAATCCCGGTCCGAGGTGATACTGACTGGTACTCCATGCATCCTGACTATCTGCCTAAGGTACATCTCTGCCAGCTGAGCTGTCGACTGACCAATTCTGAATAGGAGAAAGTGAGCCACCTTCGTGAGCCTATCAACTATAACCCATATAGCATCTCTACCAGCTGGGAATCTAGGTAATCCAGTCACGAAATCCATGGTTACATGCTCCCACTTCCATTCTGGAATCGGCAAGGGCTAAAGAAGTCCAGCTGGCCTCTGATGTTCAGCCTTAACCTGTTGGTGTAGTGCCCCGCTCCGCGAAGGCACTAGATAAACAGAAAGATCGGATTGCTGGCTCTGCAACAGAAGACGATTAATCTGGGTGAGTGGACGAAGTCTCATTTGCTGATTCGCTTACGCCTTAAGAATCTGAGTTTTGATTGAATGCTTTTGTTAATAACAAGATGGTAAATCATTGAGTATGCTTTAAGAGATTTCATATGTTGCCATGCTAAGAACAAGAAAAGAGAGAACCTGTATGCTAAGAAAGAATTAATCTGCATGCTAATAAGAAGACTTGTTGCCTTGCTAGTACAAGAAACTAGATAACCTGCATGTATAAGAAGTAGACTGCTCAACTGCTTGCTTGCGAATGTATGTCTAACGCTGAGAGCATCCATGTGAAAATGGGTGCCGGTATGTTATCTGTTATCTGTTATCTGGGGGCGACGGCTCCACTACCTGGGGGCTTCGGCTCTGGGCTTCGGCTCTATTGTATGGGGGCGACGGCTTCTCTTTTGTATGGGGGCTTCGGCTCCACTACGTGGGGGCTTCGGCTCTGGGCTTCGGCTCTATTGCTTGGGGGCTTCGGCTCTGTTATCTGATGGACTGAAATGAATAATTGCCAATAGATCAAATGTGCCTCAAGAGTTTAGATCATATGGAAAATGATGATTTTATCATATTTATGCTAATCCTTGTCTTGTGCAGGGATCGACGGTCGGCTATGGTAAGAGTCACTGAAAAGTGATATACATGTGTTGCTTAAGTTCTGATATAAATGCTTGCAGAGATTAATCTGTTACCAAGATATGCTATGTTCCACTGAAAGAAAAGATGTAATATCATGCTTGTGATCTGACCCTGAGTTTGTCTTGAACAAGATAAGAGAATGCTAAAGATGTTGTCCCTAATGAAATGATATGCTCATGAAACATGCTGTGCACTGCACAAATGAATACTCATCGTGCTAGAATTGAATAGTCCCTTGTATGCTTGAGATGAAATAAAGTGAAACAAATGTTGGCTTTTCAAAGATGTGTTTTCAAAAGATATGTAAACTGACTCTGTATGCATGGAATAAATCTAGGTAAAACTAGCAAGATCACATCACAAGAAACGTTTTCCCACTAAATGAACAGTGACCGTTTCAGACAAATGTAGCTCTTTGTTCACACATTCACCAGTATGCTGATATACTGACCCATCATCAGTCTGCATGCAGGTGCACCATGCATCGAAAAGGATAGCCCGAAGCGATAGCCCGTGCCTCATCCTCAGGAGCCAGAAATCAGAAGAGATGCCAAGAGATGACATCTGTGCAAGAGTTTGGTTTTGTATATAAAAGGATGTAATGTATGGAAACGGGATCATTGTAATCTGTAAAGTTCTGAGAGAATGTAATATTGTATCAGAGAGAATCGAGAGCTTGTAATCTGTTCAAATGAAATCAATAAAGAGAAATGTTCTTGTTACCATTGTGTTCAATACTTGTATTCTGAAATATGTCCACTGCTGCTTCAATTATCTGCGATACGTTCCGCTGCGTATTGTCAAACTTGTCTATCTTGTCTTGTTTCAGGTCTTGGCCTTGTGCAAGCACAACTTAGGCTTGCACGGCATCACGCCTTAGCGAGGACGAACGGTCCCAAAGAGCCCGAAGCGAGGACGAAAAGGACTCTGCGGGATCGGGGCGTGACAGAATGGTATCAGAGCAACACGATCCTCTGGCCAATTTTGATTCAATTGAATTTGTACATGTCTTCTGATCGAAATTCCGTTGCCTACTCGATATCAATAATGAGATGAACGTTCCATACAATAAGTCCGTAAATATTTTTATGATGCCGGCAATGTTTTACCGATTTGATTGATTGAGATTGAAATGCTTGATTGAACAAGAGTTTTGATATGATCTGAATTGTGATTTCGTGGATTGATGATGGCGAAGGATGAGGACTATCGCTGCTAAGGATATCGTAAGTTTCTCCTTAAGTTTCGAGGACGAAACTTCTTTTTGGTGGGTAATTATGTAGTGCCCCGCTCCGCGAAGGCACTAGATAAACAGAAAGATCGGATTGCTGGCTCTGCAACAGAAGACGATTAATCTGGGTGAGTGGACGAAGTCTCATTTGCTGATTCGCTTACGCCTTAAGAATCTGAGTTTTGATTGAATGCTTTTGTTAATAACAAGATGGTAAATCATTGAGTATGCTTTAAGAGATTTCATATGTTGCCATGCTAAGAACAAGAAAAGAGAGAACCTGTATGCTAAGAAAGAATTAATCTGCATGCTAATAAGAAGACTTGTTGCCTTGCTAGTACAAGAAACTAGATAACCTGCATGTATAAGAAGTAGACTGCTCAACTGCTTGCTTGCGAATGTATGTCTAACGCTGAGAGCATCCATGTGAAAATGGGTGCCGGTATGTTATCTGTTATCTGTTATCTGGGGGCGACGGCTCCACTACCTGGGGGCTTCGGCTCTGGGCTTCGGCTCTATTGTATGGGGGCGACGGCTTCTCTTTTGTATGGGGGCTTCGGCTCCACTACGTGGGGGCTTCGGCTCTGGGCTTCGGCTCTATTGCTTGGGGGCTTCGGCTCTGTTATCTGATGGACTGAAATGAATAATTGCCAATAGATCAAATGTGCCTCAAGAGTTTAGATCATATGGAAAATGATAATTTTATCATGTTTACGCTAATCCTTGTCTTGTGCAGGGATCGACGGTCAGCTATGGTAAGAGTCACTGAAAAGTGATATACATGTGTTGCTTAAGTTCTGATATAAATGCTTGCAGAGATTAATCTGTTACCAAGATATGCTATGTTCCACTAAAAGAAAAGATGTAATATCATGCTTGTGATCTGACCCTGAGTTTGTCTTGAACAAGATAAGAGAATGCTAAAGATGTTGTCCCTAATGAAATGATATGCTCATGAAACATGCTGTGCACTGCACAAATGAATACTCATCGTGCTAGAATTGAATAGTCCCTTGTATGCTTGAGATGAAATAAAGTGAAACAAATGTTGGCTTTTCAAAGATGTGTTTTCAAAAGATATGTAAACTGACTCTGTATGCATGGAATGAATCTAGGTAAAACTAGCAAGATCACATCACAAGAAACGTTTTCCCACTAAATGAACAGTGATCGTTTCAGACAAATGTAGCTCTTTGTTCACACATTCACCAGTATGCTGATATACTGATCCATCATCAGTCTGCATGCAGGTGCACCATGCATCGAAAAGGATAGCCCGAAGCGATAGCCCGTGCCTCATCCTCAGGAGCCAGAAATCAGAAGAGATGCCAAGAGATGACATCTGTGCAAGAGTTTGGTTTTGTATATAAAAGGATGTAATGTATGGGAACGGGATCATTGTAATCTGTAAAGTTCTGAGAGAATGTAATATTGTATCAGAGAGAATCGAGAGCTTGTAATCTGTTCAAATGAAATCAATAAAGAGAAATGTTCTTGTTACCATTGTGTTCAATACTTGTATTCTGAAATATGTCCACTGCTGCTTCAATTATCTGCGATACGTTCCGCTGCGTATTGTCAAACTTGTCTATCTTGTCTTGTTTCAGGTCTTGGCCTTGTGCAAGCACAACTTAGGCTTGCACGGCATCACGCCTTAGCGAGGACGAACGGTCCCAAAGAGCCCGAAGCGAGGACGAAAAGGACTCTGCGGGATCGGGGCGTGACAGTTGGCAAACCAAACACCGAGAGACAAACCGAGCTATCTTCCTCTTCATGCCATTCCACCAAAAGTGTTGTCGGATATCACGGTACATCTTCGTACCGCCCGGATGAATGGAATACTGAGAGCCGTGAGCTTCTGCCATGATCTCCTGTCTGATATCTCCACTGGGTACACAAAGACGCTTACCATGTCGAAGTATACCATCTTCATGGATGCATAACTCTGGTCTTCGTCCCATCTCACACTCTGTCCTGAGTCGCTGAAGCTTGGAATCTGCTTACTGAGCCATCTTGATCCTCTCGACTATAGTGGACTGAACTTGCATACTGGCCATCAATGCCACACTGGAAGGGAGAACAACTTCTATACCCATCCTCTGAAGATCTGCTAACAGCTCTGGTTACGCTGTTAGGAAATATACTCCGGCTCTCCTGCTCAATATATCTGCGACAACGTTAGCCTTTCCAAGATGATACTGCAGGTTGACATCATAATCCACAAGTAGCTCTAGCCACCTCCTCTGACGCATGTTAAGATCCTTCTGGGTGAAAACATACTTCAGGCTCTTGTGGTCGGTTAAAATCTCCACCCTATCTCCGTACAAATAGTGCCTCCACAACTTATGTGCAAACACTACTGCCGCCAACTCTAAGTCATGGATTGGATAATTCCTCTCATGATCATGAAGTTGACGTGACGCATAAGCTATTACCTTCCCATGCTGCATCAGAACACATCTTAGGCCTCTATCTGAAGCATCACAATACACTGAAAATCCTTCGGTCCCATCTGGAAGCGTGAGAATAGGAGCTGTCATCAAGCCTCGCTTCAACTTCTCAAAAGAATCCTGACATTCTGCTGTCCAAGCAAACTGCACATCCTTGCGGGTTAACTGGGTCAAGGGAGCTGAAATCCGAGCAAAGTCCGAAACAAATCGCCGGTAGTAGTCGGCCAAACCAAGAAAACTACGGACTTCTGCAACTGTGCTGGGCACTGGCCATGTCTCAATGGCCACGATCTTCTGGGGATCCACTTCTACTCCTCCTCTAGTGATGATATGACCCAAGTATAAAATACGATCGAGCCAGAACTCGCATTTACTGAACTTGGCATACTACTGGTGCTCACGAAAAATCTGGAGGATAACTCTGAGATGCTGCTCATGCTCTGCTTCGCTCTTGCTGTAGACCAGGATGTCATCTAGGAACACAATCACGACCTGATCCAAATAAGGCATAAAGATACGATTCATGAGATCCATGAATACAGCCGGCGCATTGGTTGCTCCAAATGGCATCACAAGGAACTTCCAATGCCCATATCTGGACCTAAAAGTTGTCTTCGGGATGTCCTGTTCTCTGACTATGATCTGATGATATCCTGACCGCAAGTCGATCTTCGAAAATACTGCTGCCCCCTTGAGTTGATCAAACAAGTCATCTATCCTCGGGAGAGGGTATCTGTTCTTGATTGTCACTGAGTTCAATGTACGATAATCAACACATAACCTGGACGTACCATCCTTCTTTTTTACAAGAAGCATCGGGGCTCCCAAGGCGATCCACTTGCACGAATGAATCCCTTGGTCCTGAGTTCTTCAATCATCTTGTACAATATCTCCAACTCTGAAGGCGCCATCCTGTAGACTCCCTCTGACACTGGGGCTGTCCCGGGGATTAAGTCAATGGTGAACTCGATCTCCCGCTCTGGCGGCATACCTGGAAACTCTTCTGGAAAAACATCTGGAAACTCTTCAACTATCGGAGGTAACTGCACTGTTGCTACTGCCATCCGCAACACTGGAGGAGAAGGCTCAACTTTGCCTCGGGAGAAGGAAAACTCTGGCTCGCCTGGAATGCTAAAAATAACCCTGCCAATATGGCAGTCTATTCTAGCATACTGGTTCCTCAACCAATCCATCCCTAAGACCACATCATAATCGGCCATCGGGAACTCTATCAATCTAACGGGAAATTCTCTACCGCTAACTACGATCCGACACGAGAAAAACACTCTATCTACTCCCACAAGTCCGTTACCAGTAAGTATATTGAGCCTTACTGATAATGACTCGGGCTCACATCCTATCCGTGTCGCGAATCGTGCAGACATAAATGAATGCGATGCACCAGAATCAAATAATACTGAAGCTGGAAAGGAGTTGACGAGAATAGTACCTGCCACTACCTCTCCTGGTGCCAATCCTTCCTCTGCGGTCATCACCATAGCCTGACCATGCCCTGTGCTGGTCCCCTCTGCTGAAATTCTCGCTGCCTGCTCTGGACCTGGGCTTAGGCTTGTGCATACTGCTGGGGGTGTTGTTGTTGGAACGCCTGGGACTGAGGCGGTAAGGGCCTCTGAGGCTGATACTGCTGCTGCTGGACTGGAGTTGGTCCTCTCACTGAAGAGCTAGAAAGGTTGGACGATGATGAACCACCCCTATTCGGGCAAGATCCAACCTTATGATCTGCTGCTCCACAAGCCAAGCACAATCCCTGCGTCCTGCGACATTCTGCTGCCACATGTCCTGGCTTCCCGTAATACGAATATCCCACTGAGGAAGAGGGCTTCTGCTTCTGCTGCTGAGGGTACGTTGGGGCTGAATGCTGAACCGACGTTACTGAGGCCGCTCGCTTCGGAGCCCCAATAGTCAAAGCCCTGGCCGCCGGGGCTGGGGCTGACGACTGATTCATCTGGCCGTGAGATCTCTTTCGACCTCCGACCCTATCCACGATCCTCTGGGAGGTATACTCATGCCTCCTAGCTGCTCTCAAGACTGCATCAAAAGTCTGATGCTCAAACTGCTCAACTGCCAATAAAATCTCCAAGTGAAGCCCCTGCTGGAATCGCTGGGCTTTATCATACTCGGTTGCCACCAAGGTGGGAGCAAACCGACTGAGTCTCGAAAACTCGGCCGCATATCCGTCGACCGTCCTGCCCATCTGCTTCAGATTAGTGAACCTCGTCTGTAGATCGTACCGAGCTACAGCATCGAAGTACTTGGTCTGGAATCTCTCCCTGAATACTGCCCAAGTAATGGGTGTTGCTAATCTAACGGCCTGCGCCGCCCACCAGCTGCGGGCAAGATCTAACAACTGCAGGCGCACTACGGCCACCTTCTCGTTCTCTGGGGTCCTGGCTGCTTCTAGAATCACCTCTGTGTCCTGAAGCCAAGCATCTGCGACGATAGCATCTTCACTGCCGTCGAAGAATGGAGGGTTCAAGCGCTTGAAGCTGTTGGCCGCGCTGTTATCCTGATGACCTCCTCTAGTCAGAGCATCCGTCACTGCCTGGTGCAAGGCATCTCCTCGACGATCTTGGGAAGCTATCAAGGTCCTGAAAAAATCTACCAAAGTGCCATCATCAGGTTCTACAGGTTGGACGGGCTGAACTGGTGGCTCTCCGCCAGAAGGCACGACTCTGGAGGCCACTCCAGAATGCTGGGCTTGATCTCCGGGTTGCTGCTAGTCCACGGGAAGTGCTCCGCCTTGCTGATCGGCATGGCCAGGTACAATACCGCTGAAGAAGACGACATAGGGAACAATAAGGAAGGACCAAGACAATTCAACGATTACAATCATGTGATCAGTTCAAGAATCCCGGGATTTAGAGGATACGAACAGAGATCAAGGGCGAGTGCTGATTGAGACATCTATTCGATAAACTCTCACATATCTTGATTTATAAGACCTGCATGAGCCACCACTTAAACTATGTCACGCCCCAGAACCAGAATACTGGAGAACGGGGGCAGACATAGCCAGCTACGTATATTGAAGTGCAACCCACCTCGCTATACGGTCACGGCTGTCTAGATACATGAGGGTTTAACTACAAGCCAACAGTCTCTTATGGTCATAAAAAAGCCTAGTGTCTCAATCACAAGCAAGTAAGCAAATGTTACAAGATATAAGATCACAAAATATACAATAGTAAGGCGTCCCAAACATTACATATTCAGCTAATCATGAAGCTAGTCGTTACAAAATGTGAGGACTAACAAGAGTTTAGTCATACATGATCAACCCTAGGATCTGTCAATCATGTTACAACCCGTAGGCAGACAGTAAGTGAAGGTGCAATCGAGCTAAACAGGTGCTCGTCGGCTAAACGTCTCAAAAGAATATTTTTACAATAAAGTGGAAGAGCCAAAAATAACCCACTTGTTGCCCTGGTTACGCCTCGGGCTGGAAAGTCGGTAGATCCTCTGGAGCTGCTCTGAAATCTGGCCATACAAAACCAGCTGGGTCAGATCCCAGAAAGAACAAGTGCCACAAAGGAAGCTTCACTTAGGAACTAAAACCAGCAATTAGCACAGAAGATAAAATATAGTAAAACCGGAAAGATATAGCATCACGAGGATATACGGTAAGATAACCATGGAACCATTCAGATAACCAGGTTATAACCCTTAAACCAAACAAGGACCGGGATTATAATCCTTCATCTGAACCGAACTTGGTTTCTCCCATTTATCAGCAAGATAATATAAGAAAATCAGGACATGTAATAATCTTATACAGGATCAAGACAAGAATAGACTGATTATTCTCCATTCAACAATCACGGCCAAACAATAAGTACGGCTTGATACTTTAACTAACTAGGGTTATCACAGGCCTAGTTACTAGCAAGATGCAATAAGATTATTCTACAGCCACAAGCCCTGCAGACCATCCAGGTTATCCAGGTCGAATATTAGGGGTTGAATTCAAGTTGGTACATCGTCCAGGAAACGCATGTACCCTTAGGTGACTTAGAGGGTGCAACACATGACAGTGTGCTGGAAATGTGCCCTACTCGACGGCAGGCTACAGATCCCAAGAGCGCCCAGGTAACGGGATTGTCTGTAGCTGGGAAATCTCTTTATGACTACTGTGTTATTCTAGTTATTAACCTTAGTCCCTTTCAGTGGATACCCCTGACCGTGGTACTCAGAAGACCCATCCTAAAGATGATGCAAGACCAGACTGGTTTAATTGTACAAGCACAAACGCCCATGGTGTACAGGTTATTCATACTTGTCATGTCATGTCATGTTAGCCGTCGCAACAGCATGTCAGGTTTTTTGTCAGGAGTGCGCCACGGCGGGCTACTATCATGCATTATCATGTTGTGTCCATGTATCATGTCAGGTTCAAGTATCATGTCGTGTTCATGTCACAATTATCCCACATTACACTAAGGATCAAGAGAAACAACACGGATAAGATAACAAGATTTGTCATGGCAAAATAAATGGTACAAGAGATAAAAGGGGTGCCAGGGACAGCATGCGCCAGCAAACAGCATGTGCCAGGACAGCATACGCCAGCAAACAGCATGGCAACAGTATTTTGCCAGCAAACAGCATGTGCCAGGAAACAGCATGCGCCAGGACAGCATATGCCAGAAAATAGTATGCACCAGCAAACAGCATGGCAACAGTATTTTTTCAGCAAACAGTGTAATGACCCGCTCCGCCCTAGCAGAACGTCGATTCAAACGGCAAGTGCAACGACTCAAACGAGCCGTCGACCCGAAGAGTTGGCATCGACCAGATGAAAAATCGATTCAAGGCTTACATTGGCCCATCAAGATGAATCAAGACTTAGACTTTCAAAGGTGCACTCGGAGTGTCGCTCGGCCGATGCGAACATCGCTAAGGTGGTGGCTCCGATTAACCCGTCTTCTCTTAGTCTAGACACATAACAATACGGACACTAATGCTAGAATCGCTAGGCGATAACACCGTGCATGCTAATAAATGACTCAACGCACCTAGCTAAGGGAATAATCCCATCTTGTATGCTTATATAGAATATGGAAAAAAAATATGGAAAAATGTGAGAACTCTCGCACCGCGCTCCCCGCTCGTGCTAAGGCACAAGCTTACGATCAAGTCCCTTGTGCGTTCAACAACGAAACAATAAATGGTTTACAACAATAAAACGAAAAGACTATCAACATAGTCGTTCCGAGTAGAGTGTAGCAACATTAAAATACTATGGGACCGATGGGTCGCCAAGGCGACTCCCACACGGGAAGTTACATAAAGAATGAACGAATAAGTGAATGAATGAATCAACGAATGAATGAATGAATATGTGAATGAATCAATGAATGAACGAACAAGTGAAAGAAAGAAAGAAAGAAAGAAAGAAAGAATGAAAGATAAGAAGGAAAGAATGGTTAGCGGCAGGTGTGCCGGGCACGTGCAATGGGGCTCGCTACCCGCGCTACACGGACGCCAACCTGGTCGATAACGCATTAAGGCTAAGGGTTAGCATACGGTGCAGAGACAGCCGTTAAGTTAAAATGACAAATAAAATGAAATGGTCGTGGACACCTCCATCGTATACGGGGGAGAGGCAAAATAAGGGTATTTCCAGCGGCACAGTCAAAGTGTGAAGAACGTACCGGTCCGGACGGAAATCAAAAATTTGGCTTACGTACAGGCCTGAGTGCGGGCTTGGCCACCAGGGGACGTAAGACCGGGTATTTCAAAAGACTATCAGGGTGTACCAAGCCGTACGCCATGATAGGTAAGAAATTACCAAGGGGAAGACATGTCCAAATTGGCTTGTGATGCCAGCGACCGATGCATATAGATTTAAGTGGGCTTTGCTGGTGGCAATCCACGTGCAAGTCCTTGCATTGAAATCAAAGTAGTCTAAGTTAACTGAATGAAGCGCCCTCTGAACAGACAACTAAATGTAACATACAAATGATCAAACGTACTTCATGCAAGCGAGTTAGGAAACACGCCTACGACGCGCTAGGCCCGAGACAGGGACACGCCCTTGACATTGAAAAGTTCACATGAATTACGTTAAGTTATTTCCTATGAATTGTTGACTAACTTGGTTTACTTTGGACAGGAAAGGTCGGACGGTAAGTATGGGTAAGTCGTGCATGTAGTTCCATGCGACACTTAAATTTGGCAACACGAGATAGGCTATGAAATATGCCATAAAACTGATCCTAAGGCAAGATTAGAAAGACAATGAATGATAGACGGTGCACAAAAGTAAATGGAACGTGTATGGTAATGATAGCATTGTGGGCGAGCTAGTCTCCCCATCAGTGCATAATAATGTACTGATAACCCCACAGTCTGCTTGCAGGATGCAGGAGACATCATCGGGTTCGGAGCTTCCCTCGAACGTGCTAAGGCGCGGAGCTATCTCTGGAGCCTTGGAGCGTGGCAAGGAGCTGATGCTCCATATACAGGACATAATGTATCGGAACATCACCATAAATCATTCCATGTTGTAAGCCACTTGGTACGCCTTTTATTTTTCAGAGAGAGAGAGAGCTTGTGAGACTTGTAAACTCGGTCTAGCGCCGCTTGTAAACTTTTTGAATATCAATAAAGAGTTTGAATTCGCTTCATCTTGTGCCATTTGCTTTCCGCTGCAAATGGGGACACTCTGTGCGACTCTGTGGCCTAGCTCAAATCGGCCGTTTTTAGACCTAGCCTTGCACGGGCACAACCTAGGCCCGTGCGGCATCACGCCTTAGCGAGGACAATCGCTCCTACGGGAGCGGGGCATGACAGATTGGTATCAGAGCACGGCTTTACGTCCTTGGACTTCATTTCGATTCTCTCAGTTTTGAAAGCTCGTTGAAACAAAATAAGTATACGCTCTCTCTCGTTGTGCCTTGGGATGTTCCATACAATAAGTCTAATATTTTCAAAAGCTCGTACAAGTACTCGGTTGAACAGGATCGATAGGCGAAGGCCTTTGTGCCGAACCACGACGTACTTGAGTTGGAAGGAACCGATGCTAAGAGTTAGCAAACGCAAGACGTGCTTGAATAACCTTACGCTGACAATAGCGAACGTGTACGCGAGACCGAAGTATAGTTCGAACGGGATGGTTATACACGCAGCCTTTTGGCTAAGTTGTACGGAGTATCGCGCACCTAGACCTTCTGGTGCGAACGAGTTTGCGAGCGAGACCGACTATCACTCGGACGAGAATAAGAGAGACTTAGAACGTATGTTGATAGAGACGCTATTTGAACCACGCTAAAGCGAGCACGAGAGATGGTTCTTAGACTTTGAGGAATAGGCGAACGTGCGATTGAACACATCGATTGGGAATCGAATGATCTTTTGAGGATTTGTAGAATGACTTGACTCCGAGTGGTGTATGTGATAGCTTCGAAGAAGGAAAAGAGCGAGTGCCGATGAATATTCGAATGGCTCGAACCCTGAGTGGTGTATGGACGTCATAGAAATTGTTCGAGCGAGACTAAAGGATTTACGGATAGAACGAGTATGTCGGCAAGCGATTATATCGCGCAAGGCCATAGAACGAGTAACGCTTAGTTGGTTGCGACTTTGGGAGTCTCAAACGAGATATTGTTCGGACGAATTAAGAATGCGTAGTACGAATTACGAAACGATTGAATAGAGAGTCGGAACGATGAAACGAATGGAGGTCTTGGTCGAGGAAACATAGAAGATCGTGCATGCGATTTTGAATTTAGTTGAATGGATTAAAACTTGAGTTAAGGTGAATTACTCATGGACGAGATCGGGAATAGCACGGTCGGAAGATAGCGTGCATAGAAATGTTGATTTGAAGATACGAGAATGACTAAGAAACTGAAATTGATGTTGCTCGATGAAGAGTTAGCACGCGACAATGTGAATTAAGAAAATTAAGTTGCACGACTTGGAATTCGTTGCAAAAGGAAGATCGTCAGGTTATGTACATCATCGATGGTATTGAGGCGTATCAAAGATCGATGTACGATAACTCGAAGGTACTCTGATTCGACGAAGGATAATCGCGTTAGAAGTTATTATTTCAAAGGATGCTATGTTGGAGAATTTGAATAGAAATGAATGTTTAGAATGAAGAAGGAAAGTGACTTGATTGTTCGGTGATAACCACAACGACAACGATCTTATCTTGCGCGAGCGCAACTCCAGCCTCGCACATGCGTTACGTCGGATTTGGGACGATCGTTCCGCGTGAGCGTTGGCATGGTGATTCATGTCCAGCGGGAATGGTCGAACTCAAAATATCATGACATGACAATTTTGATTGCTTCGACTTATGGTTTGAAGCGAAGGTGAATTCGAGGATTGTTAGGACTTGCGATTGAAGAATGAGAAAACTTGAGGATTGAGTAGACCCAATCCGCGTATCGAAAATGAGCAAGTCTAGACGCAACGCATGAGTTACGTCCCGATGAGAACGATTATTCCGCGAAAATATCGACATGGTGATTCATGTCCGCCATGGATAATCAGACTTGCGTGAGATCGGGGCGCGACATATTGCAAGGCTAGACGACCTTGTGATCGACTACGTGAATTAGATATATGAACTGTATCAAAACATACTTGAAGAGATAGATTACGCTAATGGCTAGTATGGACGTACGACATCGACATGTCAAGGATTTGATTGAGGACAACCTATCGTAGGATGACTTTCCTAAACGAGCTCGGACTTGGAACGGAGAATGTGTTGATGCGAATAGGGTGAACGCTGCTTGATGTTTAGAAATTTGAGTGAAGCGAACTTGGGTAGAAACTCCCGTACGAACGAACAAAATGGTTTGACCATAGGACTTGGGACGAGCGTCGTGCGATGACCTTGCACGATGAACCGTGAACTTGACTTGTAACTGTGACCTTGTGAGCTGACCTAGCGGATAGGCGGACGACCCTATGCCGAGTGATTGAACTTGTGTGGTTTACGGTATCGCCTGGACGGACGATAGACTTTGGGCAACAAGACTTAGAGTAGGACGGGAAAACTGGGAGTGTGCGTGAACGACGACAAGATTGGCTCCAAATGAAGGGAATGATAGGAATGGATGATGCACAAGTAAAGTTGGGATAACGAAATAAATTATTGATAGAAAGATATACTCGAGGATGGTGCAATACTTGGCCTTGAATTGAACGAAAACTACTTAGACTTGGTCGACCCCGCTAAGAAGAAATCATACTGATTTTATGGACAAGAACGATTGAGAAGCGAACCAGATTATCTCAATGATCGAGATAAACGATAGTGAGACGCACATGAGTTCGGTTTTAAATCAAAGTTAGCAAAACGATCGGCAAATCGAAACTATCACGAGTAGCTTGTCCGACTGTAGGAGCGTAAAAAGTGCTTCAAAGAAAGAGTCATCGCATTCATAAGTGATCTGCTTTACGCCTAGCAGAACGGGTAATTTCTTTACGCCCAAGACGAGGCTAATCAATTTACGCCTAAGAAGGCTGATCATTTTATGCTCGGGTCTACACCCATGATTTTACGCCAAGGACATAGCAGCCACTTTTACGCTGGACAAAGCTATCAAGTCTTGTATTTAATGCAAACTCTGACATGAAGATATTAATGATGGCATATATCACAGAATTCAAAGGGATTTGTTTTATACAGAGACCAATGTTGTCGTTTAGTGTGTGGATTGAGCTACTTTACGCTCACACTACGGCTTCTTTTACGCACGAGGACTATACGAGCTTTTACGCTCAACAGTTGACGTGTGCGTAAAGTCTATTTGAGCTATTTTTACGCTCAAGGTTATTTAACAACCACTTTACGCGGGAAGTCTACGTCAAAGCTACTTTACGCTCAATCTATTGCTTTACGCTCAGAGTACATTGAGGCTATTTTTACGCCCTGTTCTTTCTGATCAATTTGGAACGTGGTTTGCCTACGTGGCTTTTATGCCACACATTCCGAAGAACGTGTGTACGTGCATCCTATTCTTACTGAATTGATGGGATACGTGTCAACGTATACAGAGAATGACTTTGATCATGGGTGGCAGTTGTTAGCGTAAAGGCAGAACTTTTGCTGAGTTTTTACGCACCAGTGCCCAAGTCTATAAATAGACTTATTTTTCTCATAAGACATACAGAGAGACATGAGAGAATACAGAGATCAGAACTTCGAGATTTTGATTCTCCAGAGCATTCTTCTTCAACTTTTCTTTCAGAACAGAGTGAAGCAAAGCAGGAAAGCATTCGGCCTCGCCATCAGTGCCCAAGTGCGTCGATACCTTTCTGGTGACTTAGTTCTTCCAAGTTGTTCTACTTCAAGCAGTGATCTTCATCATCATCATATGGTCCAAGGAACAAAGTGATCATTTACAGATCAGACTTCCATAGCAATACTTTTCCAGAATCAAATTTGTACTTCTTGTACTTTTTCTCGTTTTATTTTCAAAAGCCAATTTTCCTGGCATTTTTGTTAAGTAAAACAAAATGGCGACTCTGCTGGGGACGACCTTCTCCTCTAACGAGGAGGCGATTGCTCAATATGATGATGTTTCGGTCGGTTTGACCAAGAAGACTCTGGTTGTGCACTTCGACCAGACTGCCTATGAAGAAATGCTCCGAACTGGGGGTGGTTCTCGCCACTCCAACGTTCAAAAGTCTCGCAAAGCACGAAAAGTTTGGATTCCCAAATCCAAAGTGGTTTCTGATCTCTCTGTTGCTCCTGATGACAAGGAAATTCTTTCCACTCCTGTCGTAGGGGCTCCCGTTCGTAACGAGGCAGTCCTTACTTCAGAGTTGCACTCAAAGTGTGACGATTTATCTCCCGTTTGTAACGGTGAAGATAATCAGGTTTCACGCCCACTGCATAAGAATCAAGTTTTACGCTCAGTGGGTAAGAACCAAATTTTACGCTCAGTACATAAGAATGAATCTCCCATTTGTAATGGGGCAGACTCTAAAGTTCATGCTTCTGAGTGTAAGAATCAGTCTCCCGTCGGTGACGTGGTAGGCCCAAATAAATTACGCTCCTCGCGTAAAGCAAAATCTTCCGTCTGTGACGTGGTAGATAATCAATTTTTACGCTCCACGCGTAAAGGTAAGTCTCCTGTCTTTGACAGTGTAGATAAAATTCATAACGATGTTTGCACATCTAATGTGAATGTACCTAAACGTGTGCAGCGTAAAAATGTCGTTGGTAAAGCTTCTGTCCTACACCAACAACCTTCTTATACTGTTTTATGCAAAGTACCAAACTTACAAATTACACGCCAAAAAAATGGAGTCCTTCGTGCTAAATCTCAAGATTTACGCACACAACTCCAAACGCGTAAAAATATACAGTTTGGTTCTGCGAATGCAGCCAGTAGTCTTCTTTATACACAAGGGACTAAACGTTTTTCTACCCCAAATGTAATAAAGAAGAATATTCCATCTGTTCCTTCTGATTTACGTGAATTGCTAATGCAAAAACGTAAGAACAGACAATCTCCGGTAATATTCCCCCAAGAAAAATATCATTGTGAATATCACCAGGTTGTGATCAACTGTTGTTGTTCGGCTTCAAAACGGTCAGTTTTTGATTGTTTAAGTTTTAACTCGCCTCAACATCAAGCTGAAGACCAAGAACATGAGCTGTCATATGTGTCAGTCAACATGGCATCTCATACTAACAGGGGACGACATCCAAGACGGAATATGTCCCAAACCCCAGGTCAACAACAGTTCAACAGGCTTCTTGATTCCTTTGAAGGAGTATATCAGAATACTCGATCAAGAAGACAAAGACAATTGCAGACTTCTGATTCAGAAGCTGGGGGTACTCAATCTTTTGAGTCTGATACCGATAGTGTGGATTCATACTTCTATACTAATCCCTCTATATCTTCAAAAGAGGTTGAATCCTACGCTGTTGGAGATGAACCAGAGACGTCTTCTGCTAATACGGAACAACGTCTCACTGCCGTGGAACAATCATTGAAAGACATGCTTAACATGGTGCAAAGCATGCATCAGATAATTTTAAATCAGCAAATTGCTCAACCTACAGTAATAACTCCGGTACCAGTAGCAGCACAAACTCAAGATAGTCAAGGGGCTGATATACCTTTGAATATTCAAGAGCCTGCTGTTAATCAAAATTCTGCATCTCCAGATCCCATCATTCCAGAAGATGTACCACCTCCAGTGGAGGTTACGGTACATCCAACGACTATTCAATCAAATGTGCTTCCTCAAACCAGTAAAGCCATTCAAGCAGTGCGTGAACTCAAAGCATAGTTTAAAGTTTTGAGACACAAAGATCAGCTCCAGAGGTTAGAAATTAAGCAACCTTATCCTCCTCATTGGAATGATGTACCCTTTCCATCGAAGTTCAAGCCGCAATCTATGGTTTTATTCGATGGAAAAGCATCTCCCAGTCAATATATCAATTACTTTGATATTATGACTGTACACTTGCAGAAAAATGATGCTCTTCTCACTCGAGTGTTCATCGGGTGCCTGACGGGTTCAGCTTACGACTGGTATCGTAGCTTACCCGATAACTCTATTTCGTCTTTTGACGAATTCAAGGCAATGTTTTTCTTCCGCTTCTATGAAGGAGGTATGGACATGAACATGTCCTCCTTGATAGAAATCAAACAAAAGGAGAAAGAAGATACTCGGACGTTCATTGAACGTTTCCGACAGGCTACTCTAAAGATGCCTCCTGGTATGCCAGATTCAGCGTTGATTAATACATGTAAGATGAATCTGCGACCATCCATTGCTGTCTTCACAGGTTCCCAATTCACAGATTGGGCTTCGTTTATCATAGCAGCAGTTTCTGCCGAGACCAATGGTAGGTTGGCTCGTGAACACGGGATGATTTTCGCTTCAGAAGATAAAGGGAAGAAAAGTAATCCTGGTAATAATCCTGGCAATCGTAATGTGAAAGGAAAAGATACTCTTATGGTCAATCTTTCCAAGAACAAAACGACGCCAAATAATCAGGAATCTTCCAGGCCAAAGGAAGAATACTCTTTTGAGGAAAGTGATATCCCAGGGATATTTCAATGTCTAGTGAAAAGTGGTAAACTTCATATTCCAGAGCCAAAAAGGCCTAATGAGGTGAATCTGACTGACAATCCCAAATATTGTATCTATCATAGATACATTAATCATCCTACCAGTGCTTGCTATGTCTTGAAAAAGAAGATCTAAGAGCTGATAAATGGTGGCGCTATCGCTTTAACCAATGATGACCATACGGTTAAGACCAATATGGTTTCTCTTCAGTTCGGGGATTTTCCTCCACAACAAGTCCCAGATGGAATTATCCCAATTCCGAAGGCGACGATGAAGATCGTAAATATCCCGCCTGCCAGGGAAGAAAATACAGGATTGCTGCCGCTCACATTGAAGAATGGTGAAATCATGTGGGTACATCCTGACTTAGTACCTGAGTTGGAAAATGAAGGTAAAACTTTAAAATCCAAGAAAGGTAAGAAAGTCAAAACCTGCAACATGATTTCTCATGTTATTCCAAATCCTGATGACTTGGATCATCTATGGGATGGCCTTTCTCTAGAAGATAGACTGAAAGGACTAAACATCTGTCCTCCAAGTCTAGCTCCTCCTACCAAGCTCAAGCTTACTCATCAGCAGTGGCTAGCCATGAATAGTATTCCTTTATACCGGGCACAACAAGTTTTTGCTGCTTATGAAAAAGCTCCAACAGGGATTTCTCCTCGTATCTCGAATCCTTCTCCTCCCTTAACTACAGAGACGTCTATGCTTCATTCTCCTGTAGTTGCTGTCACCCCCAGTTTTCGAATTAGGGGTATTTTCGTCATTTTTCAAGTTTTATAATTTTTAGGAATTTTATTTGATTTTATGTGATTTTTTGGGATTTATTTGGGTTGGTTTGGATTTTATCCAATTCGGACTCAAATTGGAGATCCGGGTAGCCTGGACCCTAGTGGGACCCACATACTAGCTGAACTTGGCCCACATACCATCATAATTAGGTTAGAAATTATAAACCCTATTTCTATGGCTTAATTAGTCATTTTAGAGCTTAATTAGTATTTAGAAATTAGACCGAACCAACCCGAAACAAACCCGAACCAACCCGAACCAAGTCTATTGGGTTTGGGGGCTTATTGGATCACCACCCAAACCCAATAAGACCCCCCACATGGCCGGCCAAGTAGGTCTCTCCCCTCTCTTTCCTTCACAACCAAGCAAACTCTCCCTCTCTCTAAAATTCCATTTCTTTCTTCAAGCTTCTTCTTCCTCCAAGCAAACTAACCTAGGTATGTTTATAATTCCTATTTAATTCCCTTTTTCATTTATTTTCCTTCACCAATAATGTAGAGAAGAGGATTCTCTACACTTTGCCCTAGAATTTGTAGGTTTTTCTAGAAATCTAGGTTTTGGGATTTATTTGGGGTTTTATTAATTAGAGTGGTATGTATGTATATGTATATATATGTGTGTGTGTTTAATTATATGTATTGTGTTTGTGTAGAGAATGGTGGTGGTGGTATTGGTGTGTAGAGAGTGGTGGTGGTGGTGTATGAGTGAGAGTGTGCTTGTGTGGGTGTGTGTGAGAGGGTGTGAGAGAGTGTGTGTTTGTGTGTATGTATTTATATATATGAATATATATATATATATATATATATATATATATATATATATATATATATATATATATATATATATATATATATATATATATATATATATATATATATATATATGTATATATATTAATATGTATTTGTGAGTGTAGAGAAATGGAAGTGGTAGTGGTGTGTGTGAGAGTGTCATGAGATGGTGGTGAGAGTGGTGTAGAGAGTGGTGGTGGTGTTGTGTGAGAGAGTGGTAGTGTGTGTGTGTGTGTGTTTGTGAGTGTGTATGTATTTACATATATATATCTATATGTGTGTGTGTGTGTGTGTCTATGTATATGTACATATGTGTGTGTATATATGTATATATATAGATAGATAGAGGGATGGATATTAGATTATGTATATGTATGTGTATGTAGATATATATATATATATATAGATAGATATATAGATATATAGATAGATAGGAGGATATATATATATATATATATATATATATATATATATATATATATATATATATATATATATAGAGGAAGAGGAAGAAGGAGTATTAGAAGGAGAAGGAGATGAAGCCACAGCAGTGGCAGCAGCATGGAGGGCTGCAGGAGCAGCAGCTCCAGCTGCTACTGTAGCAGCAGCACTGGCAGCAGCTGCTGCCAGTGATTCCCCCCCCCCATTCAGCCATGTATACCTCCCTTATACCCCCATTACATATATATATGTATATATATATAAATGTATATATATAATATATGTATAGTTAGGTAATTAGAGAGTTAGATGAGAAGAGGAAGAAAAGAATAGGAGAAGAAAGCTAGAAGAAGTTTAGGAAGAATTAGAAGAAGATAGAAGTTGAGGAAATTAGAAGAAGTAAGGAAGAGAAGAATGGAAAATTAGAAGGAAAGAATAAGAGTAGGAAAGAAGGAGAGAAAAGAGATTAGGAATTAGAAAGGGAAGAAAGAGAAGGAAATTAGGAGGAGAAGATAAGAAGAAGGAGAATTAGAATAGGAAGTGAAGAGAAGTAGAAAATATAGGAAATAGAAATGGAGGAGAGCGAGTTAGAGGTTGAAACGGAGCCCGGAGTATCGGAACGCGACGAAACTTGGCGTGGAGTTAGAATATATGAATTAGATTTTGCGGGTAGGCTCCCGAGTGGAAATCGGGGTCGTAGGACGCCGGTATCGCGCCGTACCATTGCGTATCTTGAAATATTTAAGATATCGGCAATGGGCCGTAAGATGGACTAAACGTCCACTTTACTTAGGTATTTTGGTAGGTAATATATGTATAGGATAGTATCATACTACCCTAGGGAGATCGGGTCAAAATATCAAACGTAGGTAGGCTAACTAGATAATCGCCGAAGTTGGAATTTTGCCCTTTTTAAGGGTAAAATAGGTAATTGGCCTATGGCCAAGATATGAGTATCGAAGTCCAAGATGGACTTGGATATGGGTTGTAGAGGTTGGTAATGGGTAGAAATAGCCGTCTAGACCTAGTCTTGACCCCGATTGACCACGGTTGACTTTTTAGACCAAAAGTCAACTATGGGTCAATACTTTACCCAATTTAGTCCCAAATTCCTTTAAACTTGTGTGGTTGTCCGAAAGTCAACTATTAGTCACCATTGACCTAGGATTGACCTAGGGTTGACCAGAGTTGACCGGAGTTGACCAGTTGACCAAAAGTCAACTGTAAGTCAACCGTTGACTCAAATCGACCTAGATTAATTCCGTTTGACTTGCATTGACCCAGTATGACCTAGCTAGACCTAATACGACTTAGGTTGATCTCGTACAGTCTAGTTTGATGAGTCTTGACCTAGAATGACTTAATAGGGTTTAATATTGTCTTGACTTTATTTCCTAAGCATAGTATTGATACGTCTTGTTCTTTATAGGTCCTCGAGACGCTGCATTTGCTCCAGTAGACATATCATACCATATTATAGGCGAGTACATTCTCTGACACTTTTCCAATTTATAATGATTGTTATGATTCATGTAATTAGTGTGGATATGCTTGTTCTCGACACATTGGTCACACGGATTGGTATTCATGGATCCCGATATGAGATGTTATTCCTCGTTATCTTGGTATATCTTGTGCAAGCCTCCTTGTAGTTCTTGTGCAGTATATGGACACCGATTCTCGAGGAGACTTGCTCCCTTCTCGTAGAATCCCGTGTCGTAACGTGTCTTGCTTGGATCCACTCTACCAGTCGGGGACGGGGAGTACTAGTGTAGATGTGTGGTCATATCCGCCTTGTATATATTGTGAACCTTGTGAATGCCAATCCTACACCACACGTATGATTGGCTAGATCATAACCTTGTGCAGACCCAATCCGGCCACATGTTGTAGCTAGTATTCACACACCTAGATTTATGATTCTTGATTCTTGTACATGCCATGATCAGTTTACTTGCCTTGTTCTAGCTCTAGTTTTACAGCTTACCTTGCCATGATACTCACATGTACATTCCATGATTTTCTTATATATACTCTCTATTTACAGTCTTATAGCTTTTGTCATATCTTGTGAACTGTTGTTAGTAGATTGTACTCGTTCCATCCTGACAGGATATGTTGAAAATATTACAGATACAGACGAGGGGGATTACTGTACCTACTACGGTCCGGCGTAGTGGGCCTAGACCTGGAGACTTTGGTCCAGCAGGGCTTAGCTCCGCCTGGCGAGACCTTACCCCTTGCTTAGTTAGAGTAGGTCTTTTGTACTGGACTTTGTCTCCAGCTACTTTTGAGACTGTTATTATTATGGATTGTATTAGAGACTTGGACTTGTATATTATTTGGTGTTTGGACTTGACAGGTTATTATTTTATTATCGTCTTGTTGTCTTTATCTTTCAGTCTTTACTTTGTTATCTTAGAGTTGTGATTGAGTACTCGTATATATTCATTGCTTGTCCTCCGTTCGGAGTTGACCATATTCTCGACAGGTTTTTGATATATATATAAACTGTTTAGAGTAGAAAAACCTACAGTGTTCCACACCGTTTTTACGGTGAGGGCTGGGCGTTGTCACGTACACATGCCCTTATAGCGGGTGCGGGTCGTGACAGTTGCAGAGGTTTCTTCCTCTTTCTGTACTGAAACACCTGTCCAAAGCTCACTGCCTATCCACTTATATAGTCAGCAATCTGTCCTTCTCATGAGGAAGATGGGTTACGACTTTCAAAAGGCAGAAGGTTTGAATTATGATAAAGGAATACGTCTTCCTTTACAAACTCAAAATCAGAATTCCACTGCTGGATTCAGTTCTGAAGTTCCTCATAACAACCCTCACAAGAAGAAGGCTAAGGGAAGAAAGACTAAATCCTGTAATATGGTACTTTCTTCTCCTGAGTCTGAAGAAGAAACTTTTGCTGGTACAAGATCTGGAAAAGAGTACCACAAAGACTATGAGGGATCCTCCAAAGAAGCAGAAGATGTAGTGGAAACTCTACCAGTTCAACCTTCTCCTGTTCCTGTTAAACCGTTTGTGGTTGAAAAGGGGAAACAGAAGGCAGTACGCTTTGATACCACATTGAAGTCTGCTTCCAATCAGGGGGTGGTGATGAAGCCTTACAAGTTGTCACGACCCGGTCCCCAAATACTTGGGTCGAATCGGATCATGCCCAGCCTGCACCGTTGATGAGACGGCGGCAGTAAGCTGTAATCCATATTGCAGGTCAATCAACAACAAATTTAAATTTCAAAGTTGCCACAACATTTAATTTACGATAAAAACTTGTCTTTCAATACAAAGTTCATAAACTGGAAATAAAGAAACAACTAAACTCTCAACTAATGTAGCATCTATGGAGACGCCACAACATCATCATCAGCTGGGAGTACCGCCGGGTACAAGTCAGGATCAAAATAGCTATTGATCATCATCTCCAGATCCTCAGTAATACCTAAAATGTTGTCTCCAGTCAGGAGGGAGCAAAGTACAATTCATGCAAATTTTAACAATTAAAATGACAATTTATAATATGCATTTTTAAACAGTTTGAAAATGAACAATTTTGAAATAGTACAGTACAGTGATATGAATAGGTAAAGAATATGACCGGTTTGGGTACATTTGTATCCTAGCGATACGGTATGGCTTATCCCCGTGTGAGAGAGGGGTAAGCTAACACATTCATTATCCTAAGTTTGGATTTGGTCATATCCAGTACACTATTCCCCCAGTCCCCAACAATACGATCAATGCTCCCGAAGGAGTTCGTGTATAATTGTGGTTTAAACTTGCAATGAAACAATTGTGAAAATAATTGTAAAATCTACATAAAATGTACTTGCCTTAAACTTCCGGTTGTCAAGGTTTTGCACTTCGGTATTCGGTAAATTACTCTCTTCCTTGTACTCCTACATTTCCGGGAAACTCGTCTCAGAAACAAACATAAAATGTCTAGTTGTCTTTCCTAGTTAGTTTTGATAGATTAGCTAACTAACACAACGTCAAAGCATTTAAGAGTTTGAATTTAGAAATTTCATTCTTTTATTCTGGTATTTTCAGAAAACTTGTAATTATCACTTAATTTGGTTAAAACTTGTATTTTGTACATAAAATTTAAATAGTGAGAAAATCATAACTTATCGATAATATATATATTATCTAGAGTTATTCTAACATCTATACTACACTACCACAACCAGAAGAAAAATAATAAAATTATTTCCTAATTTATTACATCTTCACAGCATGACAAATAACTGGGCTTATGCCCTTACATCTTAATATTACACAAATTGAAATAAGAAGAAACTTGTTAGTCTTGAAAATTACCTATAATTAAATAATAAAACTAACAATTGCCAATTTAAATTATATAAAATATATGAGTCTCAGACTCTGGTCCAGTCGTCATGTTCAGCTACTCTGCCTCAACGTCCGGTCGTACCGGTGCGTTTGCATTTCGCTGGGGCCCATTGACCATTAAGGTCGTTGCCCAAAAATATTATTAAAATAATATTTAATCCGAAAATCATTTTAAAAAAATCATTTTATTAAACTTCCCAAAAATTTCGGCAGTATTCCTCCTGTTTTCGGTCAAACCAAAAACTGGGAAAATGTTCCGGTTTTCCTGCAAAAATATTCCCAACCCGAAAATATATACAGAACCATTATTTTCCAAACCCACATTCCAGAGAACCCAATCCAAAGACAGAAACCAAATTTTATATATAAAAACTATTCCCAGAATTATTCCCGAAATTTTCCCGGAAACCCGAGAATGAAACGGAAATCCCGCAGTATCGGAAAACTCCACAGAATATAACCACAGCATATATTTTTCCTAAAAAATCCACAGAACATAACTTCCAAAATAGACGAAAAATACGAAACCGAAAACGGAACGGAACCGAGCCGAAATCCCGAATTCCTACTGGAATTGGGTTGGACCAATTCATCATAGACAGTAAAAGAATTTATCGGGTCAGAGTGTACCGAAACCGAAGCGGAACGGAAACGGGTCCGCACCGGAAAGCGGACGGAACAGCGAAGGGAAGCTTCGCGATCGGGCGACAGAACACGCACGGGGACGTGCGGGCGGCCTGGCCGGGGCGAGCGTCGGCGTCAGCGGCGGCGGAGGGCCGCGCGGGGAGCGGCGCCGGTCGGGTGCGGCCCGGGGGTCGGAGGTCGGGCGCCGGTGTCGGATCGGGCTAGGGTTCGCCGGAGAGTGCTCGGCCGGGGTCGATCTCGCCGGAAACGTCGGGTTGATCTAGGAATTTGAGTAGAATTTGGGAAAAGAATGGAATGATGGGAAGAAGGGTGGAGTGAAGGGGTTTTATAGGAGGAGTGAGAGGGGAAGTTACCATTTGAGGGAGGAGAAAGGTCTCTCCAACATTAACTCCGGTGGCCAGGGAAGAGGAAGGGCCGATCGGTTTTGATCGGTTTGGAGAAGATGAAGCCGAAGAAGCTTCGGTTCCTCCACAGAAGCAAAAGAATGGAAACCCATTTAATTAGAACAATGAATGTTTCCAGCAAGCTTTAGAGCTAAAGCTCAAATAAAACTTAAGGCTTAAAGCCTAAAAGAATGGGCTGGACTTGATATAAGAAATGGCTTAATAAATCCTTAATGGGTTTGGGACTATTGAGCCTTAAGAATAATGAGTTAGGAAAAATGGTTTGGCTTGGGTTTGAGGCCAGGCTAAAAATAATTAAAAGCTTTGGCTAGGAAATTATAAGGCAATTAAAATATGGACTATAACAATAATTTCCTTTTAAAAATATGATTAACATTTTAAAATCCTATTTCAATATATAAAAATAATTTTAGTCTCCAATCGGGTTCGAAGCGGATTCGGGTCTGGTTGACATACAAAAAAAATCCATGTGAACTATATATATATTTTTTTTTTAAAAAATACTTTTCATAAATTTACAATTTAGATATTATTCTAGCACATAAAAAATTAAAATGCAGTCTAAAATTTCACGGGTTTCACAACCTTCCCTCCTTAGAAAATTTCGTCCTCGAAATTTAAGGAGTAGAGTAGGAATTACCTCAAGTCAAGCAGGTACAGATATTGTGCTCGTAACTAGGATTCAAAAAATAAAAATTTCCAAAGTAGTCATGGATAAGACGTTTTAGGGACAAACTTCATTTATGATATGCAAAAAATACAAAAGCGAACCAAAGTACACGAGGTTGATCAGACCATCATGCACCAGTCCTGATTAGACAATATATTAGTGGGTGCACCCAATAAAATACTGTCATGATCAAGCTTGAAAAAATAGCTTGCAAAAACTAGGCTAACTTAGCAGCATCAGTCAAGTTTAGAACGAAAGATAAAGATTGAAGGAAATAGGAATTATGATGGCTCAAATCTTCTGATCTTCTTCTCTCCTTTGACTACGCTTGCTACTGGTTTCTCTGGCACTGTAAGGCTTGATTTACTCTTCAGCTCTGAATTGTCCAAAATATTACTCAGATTCGAGATGCAACTTCTTAACTGTTAAATTGGATGACGTTGTACACCCTCAAGATTAGCTGGTAGAGCTAACCGGTACGCTACTTCTCCGACTCGGCTTAACACTTCAAACGGGCCGATGTACCTGGGGCTCAATGATCATTCCTCTGGTAGGAGAGATCTTCACTATCTCCTTCTTCAAACTCCACTGGTCGACGATACTAACTTGGTAGTTGTTGTAAGGAAACTCTACCATTTACAAATGGTCTTCTCCAAGGCTCCACAAATTCCAAGACGTAAGATCCTCGGCATGTCTTCAAGCGTCTGGATTATCTTCTTTGATTGTCTGTCAGTTGGAACTTCATGAATCCGGTAGATGTGTCTCTTGCACATTGCCGCCAACTCTTTCATGAATAAAGCAACTTCATAATGAACTGACTTGGTCAGTCAGTCCACAAAATCCAATTGGTGATCTTCCCTCCTTAGGAACAAAGTAATCCTAACACAAGGTCCATTTATGTGTTTCTACTTCTACTCCAATTTATCCAGCGTCTGCAGGAATCTTGCTAATTTCCACATGTTGACAGAATACCTAACCTCATTCTTGGAATTTGTCCTTCTTCATTACATAACACCATTTAATGGTACACACATCCCGATACATCTGGTTAGAGTGTGTGGGATACTGCGCTTCTTAGTTCACCAGAAGGTATACAACCTCGTACCATTCTTCAAAAGCTCCATCGTTGGCAATAAAGAAACTCCCAAATGTTCCTGCCAACACTTGATCTCTAAGTTTACAAGTGCCTTGTCTTGAAACTGCGTCTCCTTAATCTTGTCCATCAGGTACGAGCTCACTTGCAACTTCATCAACACAGAATCAGCATCTAGTTCCTTCCGTCCAGGCAGTACAATCTCCAGTCCGAGCTTCTCGTTGTCCTCCAGCAGGTGCCTCTCCTTGGTTAAGAACATCGCCACTGGGTATCGACTAAGTGCATCAGCGACCACATTTGCCTTACCCGGGTGATATTGCAAGTCGATGTCAAAGTCCTTCATTAACTCCAGCCATCTCCTTTGCCTCATGTTTAACTCCTTCTGAGTGAAAACATACTTCAGACTTTTGTGATCTGTGTATATTTCCACTCTCTCTCCATAGAGATAATGCTTCCAAAGCTTCAATGCAAAGATGACTGCAGCCAGCTCCAGATCATGAGTGGGATAGTTCTTCTCATGAGTCCGTAGTTGCCTAGATGCATAGGCAATCACTTTCCCATGTTGTTGAAGAACGCAACCCAGTCCTTTGCCTGAGGCGTCACTGTATATTGTGAAACCACCGGATCCTGCGGGTAGCGCAAGGATTGGTGCAGTGGTAAGCCTCTTCTACAGCTTCTTAAATGCGTCCAGACAAACTCTTCATTCTTTCGAGTCAGCTTCATCATTGACTCAGCAATCTTGGCGAATTCCTACACAGATTCCAGTAGTATCCCATCAAGTCCAAGAAACCATTGAACTTAGATATACGACTTCTCCACAGCGGCTATCTATCTAGAGTCTATCAAATTTTCTTCTCTTGTGACATTATGGCAAAAACCACATTGTCTAAGAAAATTCATGTCTTGATAGCTTACCAAAAACTTCTTCAAAGTTCCTAGAAATTTCTCAGATGCTCTTCATGTTCTTCTTCAGTCCTTGAGTATATCAGATTTTTGTTATCTAAAGAAAAGACAACAAATTGATTCAATTACTCATAAAAAGACTCTGTTCATGAGATTCATGAACACAACAAGAGTATTCATCATTCCAAGAGACATGATCCAAAATTCAACTACCAGTATTTGGTGTTGAATGTCGTCTTGAGAATGTACTCCTTCTTAATCTGATGGTAGTCAGTGCTTAAGTTAATCTCCGAAAACCCTTAAGTTCACTCAACTTGGATAGATCATCAGTCGAGAAAAAGTAATTCTTCAGTGCCCTGATAGTCATCCATATTGTTTTATCCTTCTTGGATACAAACAAGACTGATGCTTCTTAGAGTGAAGCTCCGTCTTATATGAAACCCAACACCTTTAGTCCATTGATCTAATCCTTCATTTCCTTGGCTTCCTTCAGGTCAATTCTATAGTATCACTTAGTCATAGGGAAAGAGCTAGGTACTAGGTTAATGGAATATTTCTATGCATAGGGTAATCCAGAAACTATTAGGGAAAACTTCTATCATGAAGATGTAACTAAGATTTTTATTCATATAAGAGAATTACAACAAAACTCTCATAATTGATCTAGGGACATCTTGTTACAGCTTCTTAATAGATAATACTACTCAGCAGTCCTAAGTACTATTCTTCATGGTTCTGGTTCTTGCTTGGGCATCTCCATTTTCTTCCTCTTCTATGATCCTTGATTCTGCTTCATCCCTTCCTACGGTCTGTTGGATAGAGTCCTGAGGTTGTGGCATAATAGACGCTCCGATACGATGATAAGATAAGAGGCAGTCCTTAACTTGATGTTCAGCAGATCCACACACCAAACATTGCCTTAATCTCTTGCGACAAATGTTGGCTTGGTGACCAGATCTCTTACAGTAGGCACAAGCCAAAAGCTTCTTGCAATATGGTTGTCGGACAGGGCCCAAATATCTTCTATTCTCATGGGTATCCCTCCTAGGACGAGGTTCCGCTCCAACTTGGTTTAAAATGGCTAAGGTTGCGTCGTTGATATTCTTCATGACTTCTCTCGAGATATCCATCTGTTCAGCTTGAATCTTCTGATACTCTAGGATTTCTTGAAATAAAGCAACCATCTGAGAGGTGTTCTCTGGTACTGGTGAAGCAACATGAGTGGGTACTTCCTCAAAGAAAAGTAACCCAGTTAGAGGAGAGGTAGGATTTGCCAGTGTGGGGAAAACTTCACTGGATGATTGGTGAGGATGATCAATCAGCTGGTTGGGTGAAAAGCTCTGACTTGACTGAAGAGGCGGGGTTCGATCCGGAGATGATACCACATTGCCAGCAGAGTTGGTTTTGTCAGTGGTCATTCTCTGGAAGGTTTAGGATGCAAGCATAAGCAAGGTAACCTACCAGTCTATAATAAAAATATTTATCATATATAAATCGGTCCTATGTTGTGGCAATTTTGATGTTCTAGTGTTCCTAATTGTTTCTAGTTTTCCTAAATTGTTGATTTAGTTGACCTGCATGGGCCACCACTAAAAACATGTCACGACCCGGTCCCCAAATACTTGGGTCGAATCGGATCATGCCCAGCCTGCACCGTTGATGAGACGGCGGCAGTAAGCTGTAATCCATATTGCAGGTCAATCAACAACAAATTTAAATTTCAAAGTTGCCACAACATTTAATTTACGATAAAAACTTGTCTTTCAATACAAAGTTCATAAACTGGAAATAAAGAAACAACTAAACTCTCAACTAATGTAGCATCTATGGAGACGCCACAACATCATCATCAGCTGGGAGTACCGCCGGGTACAAGTCAGGATCAAAATAGCTATTGATCATCATCTCCAGATCCTCAGTAATACCTAAAATGTTGTCTCCAGTCAGGAGGGAGCAAAGTACAATTCATGCAAATTTTAACAATTAAAATGACAATTTATAACATGCATTTTTAAACAGTTTGAAAATGAACAATTTTGAAATAGTACAGTACAGTGATATGAATAGGTAAAGAATATGACCGGTTTGGGTACATTTGTATCCTAGCGATACGGTATGGCTTATCCCCGTGTGAGAGAGGGGTAAGCTAACACATTCATTATCCTAAGTTTGGATTTGGTCATATCCAGTACACTATTCCCCCAGTCCCCAACAATACGATCAATGCTCCCGAAGGAGTTCGTGTATAATTGTGGTTTAAACTTGCAATGAAACAATTGTGAAAATAATTGTAAAATCTACATAAAATGTACTTGCCTTAAACTTCCGGTTGTCAAGGTTTTGCACTTCGGTATTCGGTAAATTACTCTCTTCCTTGTACTCCTACATTTCCGGGAAACTCGTCTCAGAAACAAACATAAAATGTCTAGTTGTCTTTCCTAGTTAGTTTTGATAGATTAGCTAACTAACACAACGTCAAAGCATTTAAGAGTTTGAATTTAGAAATTTCATTCTTTTATTCTGGTATTTTCAGAAAACTTGTAATTATCACTTAATTTGGTTAAAACTTGTATTTTGTACATAAAATTTAAATAGTGAGAAAATCATAACTTATCGATAATATATATATTATCTAGAGTTATTCTAACATCTATACTACACTACCACAACCAGAAGAAAAATAATAAAATTATTTCCTAATTTATTACATCTTCACAGCATGACAAATAACTGGGCTTATGCCCTTACATCTTAATATTACACAAATTGAAATAAGAAGAAACTTGTTAGTCTTGAAAATTACCTATAATTAAATAATAAAACTAACAATTGCCAATTTAAATTATATAAAATATATGAGTCTCAGACTCTGGTCCAGTCGTCATGTTCAGCTACTCTGCCTCAACGTCCGGTCGTACCGGTGCGTTTGCATTTCGCTGGGGCCCATTGACCATTAAGGTCGTCGCCCAAAAATATTATTAAAATAATATTTAATCCGAAAATCATTTTAAAAAAAATCATTTTATTAAACTTCCCAAAAATTTCGGCAGTATTCCTCCTGTTTTCGGTCAAACCAAAAACTGGGAAAATGTTCCGGTTTTCCTGCAAAAATATTCCCAACCCGAAAATATATACAGAACCATTATTTTCCAAACCCACATTCCAGAGAACCCAATCCAAAGACAGAAACCAAATTTTATATATAAAAACTATTCCCAGAATTATTCCCGAAATTTTCCCGGAAACCCGAGAATGAAACGGAAATCCCGCAGTATCGGAAAACTCCACAGAATATAACCACAGCATATATTTTTCCTAAAAAATCCACAGAACATAACTTCCAAAATAGACGAAAAATACGAAACCGAAAACGGAACGGAACCGAGCCGAAATCCCGAATTCCTACTGGAATTGGGTTGGACCAATTCATCATAGACAGTAAAAGAATTTATCGGGTCAGAGTGTACCGAAACCGAAGCGGAACGGAAACGGGTCCGCACCGGGAAGCGGACGGAACAGCGAAGGGAAGCTTCGCGATCGGGCGACAGAACACGCACGGGGACGTGCGGGCGGCCTGGCCGGGGCGAGCGTCGGCGTCAGCGGCGGCGGAGGGCCGCGCGGGGAGCGGCGCCGGTCGGGTGCGGCCCGGGGGTCGGAGGTCGGGCGCCGGTGTCGGATCGGGCTAGGGTTCGCCGGAGAGTGCTCGGCCGGGGTCGATCTCGCCGGAAACGTCGGGTTGATCTAGGAATTTGAGTGGAATTTGGGAAAAGAATGGAATGATGGGAAGAAGGGTGGAGTGAAGGGGTTTTATAGGAGGAGTGAGAGGGGAAGTTACCATTTGAGGGAGGAGAAAGGTCTCTCCAACATTAACTCCGGTGGCCAGGGAAGAGGAAGGGCCGATCGGTTTTGATCGGTTTGGAGAAGATGAAGCCGAAGAAGCTTCGGTTCCTCCACAGAAGCAAAAGAATGGAAACCCATTTAATTAGAACAATGAATGTTTCCAGCAAGCTTTAGAGCTAAAGCTCAAATAAAACTTAAGGCTTAAAGCCTAAAAGAATGGGCTGGACTTGATATAAGAAATGGCTTAATAAATCCTTAATGGGTTTGGGACTATTGAGCCTTAAGAATAATGAGTTAGGAAAAATGGTTTGGCTTGGGTTTGAGGCCAGGCTAAAAATAATTAAAAGCTTTGGCTAGGAAATTATAAGGCAATTAAAATATGGACTATAACAATAATTTCCTTTTAAAAATATGATTAACATTTTAAAATCCTATTTCAATATATAAAAATAATTTTAGTCTCCAATCGGGTTCGAAGCGGATTCGGGTCTGGTTGACATACAAAAAAAATCCATGTGAACTATATATATATTTTTTTTTTTAAAAATACTTTTCATAAATTTACAATTTAGATATTATTCTAGCACATAAAAAATTAAAATGCAGTCTAAAATTTCACGGGTTTCACACAAGTTTGACATTCTAGCTCAGTTAACCAATACTCCGGCTAGACTATCTATATTTGAACTGCTTCGCCTTTCCAGAGAAAGCAGAGAGACTTTGAGCGAAGCTTTACTTCAAGCAGATTCATGCTTGGCTCAACTCAAGACTCCTGATAATATACCAGTGTCATGTCCGCAATGTCATAGTGTGATGGAAGCAATTCCCAACATCACCTTTATACAAGAGGATATGCTATTGAAACACAACAAGCATGATAGGCCTCTGTGCTACACTGGATATATCGGATCCACTGAAATTGACAGGATTTATATTGATCCTGGGTCTTTAATTAGTATAATTCTTCAGAGTATGCTAAGACCCCTGAGGATTCCTACTAGTGAGCTGACTTACACTAGTACTATGATAGTCGATTTTAACTCTGACAAGAGCAAACCACTGGGGAAGATTCGTCTGCAGATTCAGATTGGTGATCTTCGAACTATGGTAACTTTCTATGTTATCAACTCGGACGTATCCTACAATATTCTTCTTGGAAGACCGTGGATTCATGAGCACAATATTGTGCCTTCAACTCTTCACCAATGTTTTCAAGTATGTGGACTCCCAAGGAGTTGTGAAAACTGAGTTTGCTGATATTAATCCGTTCAAGGGTGTCGAAGCCTACTTCTTTGATTCAAGGCTTTATAAACAAGAGCATGTGAAAGAGATATCAGACATGGCTGAAGATCAATCATTATCTGAGGATCAGTCTATTAATGAAGATCCGCCAGAGGAGCAACCTTTGAAGATCATAGTCAAGGGACGAATCCAATCCCAACCTGTCAATGATTAACCTTTGATAATCAAGGTTAAAGGAAGAACTCAAACTTCATCTGAGGAATCAATAAATATTCCTGCTAAGAGCCAAGTTCAACCTTTTATGATCAAGGTCAAAGGGCGTACTTCTTGTACGAATGATCCAGAATCACCATTGATTGTCAATCTTGGCAAATCTACGCAGAAGACGGATGATGGTCCACTGTTGATTAATCCGAAGCGTAGCAATCAGATTGTAAATGATGTAAATATTGATCATTCTGTACTTTTTGATATCAATGAAGATTTCTTATTCAAGTATATGGCTGTCAAGTTTATTGAGAGAATGACTTTATCTTCTAATAATCAAAGTCATCAATATAAAGACAACATAGAACCGGAAAAAACTTTATACATTGATCATAAGAAGAATTCTTTTCCTCCTCATGTCGATGTCGGACCTTATGCTCAAAAGTTCTTGACATCTTCTCCTTATCTGCTTCCTGTAGCCGCTCCATCACAAGCTTGCGTAACTTTCAGACATCACGAAGAATCCTATTTCGTGGTTCCGTCTGATAAGAAAAACAAGCGTCAAATTGTGTTTGGTCTGGCTAGAAATATCCCTGTTGCTCAGACAGATGATCTGAAAGATAAAGATAAAGGAAGAATCCGAATTGACAAATACAGTCAACAATCTATCAAGATTATCCAGAATATGGGATATGATTTGAAGACTATGCAAGGTCTTAATCAAGGCAAGGGTAGACGACTACCATTATGCGGTGATCTATTTTACCAGAAGACTCGTCATGGGTTGGGATATGATCAGTCCCACATGTTTAATGACGATATACAAGAAGAATTCTCTTCTAGCTCTTCGCAATCATCAGATTCGGAAGAAATTCTATTCATCGAATCCGATATGTCTCGTTCATGTCTCGTTCCTCATATTGTGAATCTGGGCAAATATTCTCAATCAATATGGTTCAAGCCGATGATGAATCAGAACCATTTGAGAATGATCCTTGAGGATGATATTTTCTTTCTTGAAAGATATATTAATTCATTCATTCTTTTATCAATAATGGAGTATATCTTCAATGACACCTGTCTTCTTATTCCCCAGCTACCAAGGTTTGGTTAAGCTGATTACTCATCTCTTTCTTTTATCTTACCAGTTGGTATATGAATTTAGATTTGTTATTTATCATGTTATCAAGACCTCTGAATAAATGTCAAATCTAATTGCTTTTCTATCATGAGTTCTTACATGCTATCACGTCCATATTACCTCTGATAATATTGTATACTCGCAAACAAAAATTAATCTTCTATCTTATCAGTCGATTAATTGGATTTATTATTTATCATGTTCTCAAGACCTCTGGATGAATATTAAAACCTACTTGTTTTTCCTATCTATCATGTCCATTTGACCTCTGCATAGATATTAATCTACTTTTCTATGAGTTCTTACATACTATCACGTCCATATTACCTCTGATAGTATTGTATACTCTAAAAACAGAAAACAAGATTTTATTATCTATCATGTCCATATTACCTCTGGATAGATATAATGCATTGAGTTTAAAAGAGTTGTCATGTTCCTATAACCTCTGATAAGTATTTTCTATCTCATACCTATTGTTCCAAATAAACGATAGGATCACAAAATATATATTTCATTCATCTTGGAAACATTGCAAAATGGATAAAATAAAAGATTACAAGGAGCTCTTTCAAGGTGGAGCAGAAATGTCTTGAAGTAACTTCTGTAGCTCTTCTAGCCGCTTACCACGAGAGCTCATGACTTTCTTGGTAGCTTCGGCACGTCGAGCCTCAGGGGTGCAAATACAAGAAAGTTTGGCGAAGGTAGTCATCAGACCCTCTTTGGCTTCATCAAGGGTCCTGATAGTCAATTCAGCTCCAAAGGCTTTCTCTTCTAAAATCAAGCTCTGGGTGAGGTGCAGATTTCGATCTTCGATCATCTTCTCCCTTTCAGCCTTCAAGCGAGCTAATTCAGCCTCGACTGTACGGATTTCATCATTTTTGTTCTGAATGTCTATGTTCAGAGCATCATAAGCTATTCTGTGACCATGTAAGGTAGGCTTTATTCCAGTCAAAAAAGCCCTCTCTTTGGCAACCTTCAGACTATGTTCATGGAGAGATTCATTATAGGTGGACTCCCGAGCAAGATAATCAGCTGTTAAGGCATCATATTCTTCCTCGATGAGACTTTCAATAGTCTTACTAGACAGATTAAGATATTCTCTGGTTGGCTGTTCAAGGTCCTCCACAATTTTCTCCAATGCGGCAGCTCTCTCAGTATCGTTGAATAAAGCAACGTTCTTGATGGTCGAAGCCATTGCCGTCTTCAGAGTCTCATAATTGAGGCCCTTATTTAGGACCATTGTTATCAAGGTTGCCAGGCTCTTATAAAAGGTGTCAGTATAAATCTCAACGAGGAGATCCATTTCTGTGCTGGAACTTGGCGTGGCAACAATATCTAACAGATCTCTTTCTCGGAAATCGGGAACAGATGTTGGTGGTGCAACAGTAGGATGAGACAAAGTTGTGGTTGCTACTACCGTTATAGCCAATTGATCCCTAGAAGCTTCAGGGATTATATCTCCAATCGGTGTAACAACAGACGGGGGTGGAGCTAGTGACGTTACTACTGTTATCTGGTTCCCAGGGACCTCAGCAGCAACGTCTTCAATACTTATCACTCCAGCCGTTTCTGGAGTTCTGGCGGCGGTAATGTTGGTGGATGTGGTGACAACTACAGGAGCTGGTTCAGATTCTGGCATTGGCTTGTCAGAAACTGGTACTGGAACAGTGACGATAGTAGAGGATGTTATTATTTCCTCAGTTTCTGTTGGAAGTTCAAGCATGCCTCCAACATCTTCTTCAATTGATTGCTCCACAGGATTTTCCACTATTTCAGTTGTGGTGAAACTTTCTACGGCTGATTCTTTGTTCAAGTCTGGGTCTCCTCCAGTAGTCCCATCATCACCTACAGTGGGGTCGACTCTAGTCTTCTCTTTGTGCTGGTCCTCAGCAAGAGAAGACAATTCAGATTGTGCTTGTTGTGCTTCAAGTGATGGAGGATGTTCTTCTTGAGGCTCCATCTCAGGTTTTTGCACTCCCTCCTCTTCAGCATCTGCGTTTTCTGAAGAAGAAGCTTCCTCTTCAGACTCCTCATTTTCTTCATAGATTTCTTCCTCTTGAGGAGGAGGAGCTACAGGCTTTGGTGCAATTATGACATCTGCAAAATGAACAAAAATAAGTTAGTATACAAAATTATGATATATAATTCCGTATAGGTTTTGTATAATATTTGGAATATGTGCGTTTTTTTCAAGATATGTATCATAATCACCATCCCAGTCATCATCCTCAAAGTCAAGAGCCGGTTCGTCTGATGGAATGCGATCTTGATCAGCAGTGGATACAGTAGTAGTACCCTCTGTAACCTGTGCCTTGGACGGCAAAGATAAATGGAGTAAGGTGCTAAGACGTCCAGGAGACAAAAGTGTTATAGCTCCTGATCCTACTATCGGTGGAGGGGCTGAAGATCCTTCTCCAGGGTAGATTGAGGAAGAACCGACAAGAGGATCTTCTTCAATCAAAATGTCCTCTTCTGGAGTGTGGGCTCTTGGTTTGGAGGACCCTTTTGTGGTAGACCTCTTACTCTTTTTCGGAGTTTTCATTGGAGATGTGACGGCTGCACTTTGTTTTCTTTTTCGGCCTTTGCCAATGATGATAGGTTCTGCAGCTGGTTCTCCAACTCCTGTTGGGATGACTTCTAAAAATGGATCTGGAATGCCAGTATCGTCAGGGATATCTGCTGGCACCCTGACCTGTTCCTCAATATCTCTTTCTTTAGGCCACCTCAGACTATCCTTCATATTGTAACCATGGGCAAAAGAACGAATTGAAGCGTAAAAGTGGGCGTACGTATGGAGTATACGTAGTTCTGTAGTGCTAGTGGCAGTCGAAATTCTAAATTTAGCACCAGTCCGAGCAGCACCGAAATACCTCCAACCCCTAGCTCCGTCAAGTAATTTCCCATAATGACGAAAATTAGTCGAAGGATTACCAACTTGAAGTTGGTCGTACCCAAATTGGCGAGCAAACCTACTGGGTAAGTACGGTTCAAACGCACAATTATCTTCATTTCTGTACATCAGATGAGAAGGTCTGATGCACTGAAGCCACCTAAAGACTGACTGTGGCAATACAACTCTTCCTTCAACTTCATCTTCAAACTGGACACCGAAGCAATCTGCTGGAACTTGCGGCCGGGTACAGAAGAAGTTCCAACCATAAGAATAGTTCAGAATGCTCGGGTATCCGCCACAGTCGTAGCGATCCATGTAGCTTTGCTGAATTTTTGTAGGAAGACCTCCGCATCATCATCTGGGCCTGGCGGTAACAATCTGCAGTTGTGATGCAACAGCCAGCCCATCAGATAAGTGTAGGGCATCTCTACTCTAGGGAAAACATTCCGATGAGGAGCATTGTTGATTAACTCCTCGCCGAAGATCCTTAAACCTGCATTTATTCGACACACCATGGCTGACAGCAGGTTAATCCTGACTTTAAAAACCAGACGTATTGCTGGCCATAGCACACTACGGTGGATTCTGTCAACAGTACCAATACCCGGTACAACCCATCTTCTCAACCATAAAGAAAGAAAGCCTGCCAGCAAAGCTCTCCGAAAGATTTTCTGACTACCATATCTAAGGAAGCTCAAGGCTTCAGTTCCGGCAGAAAATTCTCCAGTCTTCGTAGACAGATATTTATTCGAAAATTTGTAAGTAATCATCATATCCCGAACTTTGTTAGAGGGGATTATCGAATCTACGTTGATTACTGGAGCTTTGTTTTCCTGAAACCTTTCTTTGTCTTCCTTGGATATCTTATCTTTATGGAAGAAGAGATAAGTCGTCCACTTGTTGATATACGCCAAATAGGATGTACTTTCATGCATCGTGGTACAAATCAGGTAGTGGCACATCAGTTCTTCGTATATCTCGATTAGCTGAGGGTTAACTCCTCTAATTTCAGCAAGCTCCCTGTTGGAGGGAACGTATTCTTCATATGGGGCTTCCCCCATTGGCAGCTTCGAGATAAACTGCATCTCATGAAGGGCAAGACCCATTTCACCTTTCGGGGTGGCAAAAGTTCCAGTTGAACTTATATATATCTCCATCAAGGCCAGAAATAAGTTTCCATTCGGAGGAATACCCTGACTGGTGGAAGCTACCGCTTCATACAAGCCAATATCTTTCAACTCTGCCTCAAAGTTCTTCATCATCCAAAGATTTATCTGGATCCAACTCTGGTTGAATGGAGTCAACCATCCTGGCAGTCTGGGGTTTGTTTGGGGATATAATACAGCATCCCTCATAAATTTGTTGACAAACATCTGGGTTTGTACTGGCTGTATTAAACCCGAATCTTCGCTAGGATTAGAGCCTGGCATAAGGCCAAAGATAGAAGTAACACCTCCATTGGGAACACTAGCAAAGTATCCCATATCATTGGCACGCACTCTCTTGAAAACAATTTTACCCGGTCGTCCATGATTGCTGGGAGTCAAATTCCACAACATTTGTCGAGGATGAGTAGCATGGACGAATGCTGACAAAGGATAATCTCTGTCCATATCCGGAAGATACATGGCTCTATTTCCAAATTTGAAAACCCAAGACTCCTTCTTGGGGTGAGTCTGGGATTTACAATCAATGGCATCTCCAAATAGAAAGGCTGGTTTTGCGAAGTGTTGTCCATCTAGTGAACTCAACAATTCCCCATTTATCATGGATAGCAACAGCCTATCCCCTTGAGCTGCTATCAACTGTGCCCTCTCTACCGGATATTCGGGGTTCGACTGAGGAAATTGGACATGAGATAAATCTTCCAAGTAGTTCGAACCCACCATGCCAACTGACGATCCGAAAACTTCAGCGAGAGGGTGAACTTGCAAATCCACTGGTAAAATAACAAAAGAGATCAAGTTAGTTTGAAGTTTTTTATGATTACTAAAAGTTGATGAAAAGCTTATGAAGTCTTTGTTCGACAAAATCTCTCAATGATTGATGAATTTTACGCTACCACATAGTAATATGAGCGTAATACAACTTTTTACGCTGGCATGTATAAACATGAGCGTAGTTAAGTTTTACGCTAGCACATTAACTGTGGGCGTAAAACCAAATTTTACGCTGACACGTGTAACGTGGGCGTAGTCTTTTTTATCTCTTACGCTGACACGAACAATGTGGACGTATGATGTTGTTTCAGTTTTACGCTAACACGTACAACGTGGGCGTAAAAAGCTGAAAGTTTGGTTTATCTTCTTCTCCCTCGACGATCTTTTCCCAGCCAAAGAATCGGGTTTTACCCATCATAGGCGGAGCCACGGTCGGGTTGGGATTTCGTTGTGGTGTTGATGACTGAGTGGGGGTTTTCACATGATCAGTCGATGAGGAATCAATGGCTGGTTTCTTCCCCTTGCTACCGGCGGCGGATGATTTCTTAGGAGCCATTAGATCAGAGTTTCGAAGAAAGAAAGGGCAAAGGAATTCAAGAAGATGAGTAAAAGTGTTCTATCTCTAAAAAGACCTATTTATAGAGAGATTCAAAACCGACTGTTGGATATCCCTATAATCACGCCGACTGTTGGATATCCCCGCTTTTACACGGATGACTGTTGCGTATCCCAAATTTTACGCTGACTGATCAGATCTCAACTTTTATGCTTCTGTTCAAAGTGTTTCAAATTTTGGAGATATTTGAAAACTTTGAAGGGGGTATTGTAGGAGCGTAAAAAGTGCTTCAAAGAAAGAGTCATCTCATTCATAAGTGATCTGCTTTACGCCTAGCAGAACGGGTAATTTCTTTACGCCCAAGACTAGGCTAATCAATTTACGCCTAAGAAGGCTGATCATTTTACGCTCGGGTCTACACCCATGATTTTACGCCAAGGACAGAGCAGCCACTTTTACGCTGGACAAAGCTGTCAAGTCTTGCATTTAATGCAAACTCTGACATGAAGATATTAATGATGGCATATATCACAGAATTCAAAGGGATTTGTTTTACACAGAGACCAATGTTGTCGTTTAGTGTGTGGATTGAGCTACTTTACGCTCACACTACGGCTTCTTTTACGCACGAGGACTATACGAGCTTTTACGCTCAACAGTTGACGTGTGCGTAAAGTCTATTTGAGCTATTTTTACGCTCAAGGTTATTTAACAACCACTTTACGCGGGAAGTCTACGTCAAAGCTACTTTACGCTCAATCTATTGCTTTACGCTCAGAGTACAATGAGGCTATTTTTACGCCCTGTTCTTTCTGATCAATTTGGAACGTGGTTTGCCTACGTGGCTTTTATGCCACACATCCCGAAGAACGTGTGTACGTACATCCTATTCTTACTGAATTGATGGGACACGTGTCAACGTATACAGAGAATGACTTTGATCATGGGTGGCGGTTGTTAGCGTAAAGGCGGAACTTTTGCTGAGTTTTTACGCACCAGAGCCCAAGTCTATAAATAGACTTATTTTTCTCATAAGACAGACGGAGAGACAGGAGAGAATACAGAGATCAGAACTTCGAGATTTTGATTCTCCAGAGCATTCTTCTTCAACTTTTCTTTCAGAACAGAGTGAAGCAAAGCAGAAAAGCATTCGGCCTCGCCATCAGTGCCCAAGTGCGTCGATACCTTTCTGGTGACTTAGTTCTTCCAAGTTGTTCTACTTCAAGCAGTGATCTTCATCATCATCATATGGTCCAAGGAACAAAGTGATCATTTACAGATCAGACTTCCATAGCAATACTTTCCCAGAATCAAATTTGTACTTCTTGTACTTTTTCTCGTTTTATTTTCAAAAGCCAATTTTCCTGGCATTTTTGTTAAGTAAAACACCGACTTCGCTAATCGCTAAGCTTGGTTGAAATGTACGTATTCGAGGGACGCCTTGAATATGTGCCCGATCCAAACTCAGCGGTATGACGAACTCGAATGCAGCTGCAAGTGGGTGTTGAGATGCGCATGAACGAATGAGCGAGTTTGCCTCCGCTTACGACTCTTGAGTTTGATAAATTACAACGCACTTCGTACGAACATTTCAGTCCCATGACACGTCGAAATAGCAACCAAGACGAAAAAACACTTGAATTGAATAAGGACCATCAACTCAGAAATGAATGAAAAGCCATTCAATAAAAATCGACAAATGTATGCGATGCGGAACTTGGAAAGATATCGAGTATAGTTCGATGCCATCGAGCAATAAGCCAGTCGATAGGAATTGTCTACGATACGCACACGACATGAGTTAGGGAACGGTAGGATGACCTGCACTCAGGAAGTCTCGAGGACGAGACTTGTTTTGAGTGGTGTATTATGTAATGACCCGCTCCGTCCAAGCGGAACGCCGATTCAAACGGCAAGTGCAACGACTCAAACGAGCCATCGACCCGAAGAGTTGGCATCGACCAGATGAAGAATCGATGCAAGGCTTACATTGGCCCGTCAAGATGAATCCAGACTTAGACTTTCAAAGGCGCACTCGGAGTGTCGCTCGGCCGATGCGAACATCGCTAAGGTGGGTGACTCCGATGAACCCGTCTTTGCTTAGCCTAGACATATAACAATACGGACACTAATGCTAGAATCGCTAGGCGATAACACCGCGCATGCTAATAAACGACTCAACGCACCTAGCTAAGGGAATAATCCCATCTTGTATGCTTGTATAGAATATGGAAAAGAACATGGAAAAATGTGAAAACTCTCGTACCGCGCTCCCCGTTCGTGCTAAGGCACAAGCTTACGTTCAAGTCCCTTGTGCGTTCAACAACGAAATAATAAATGGTTTACAACAATGAAATGGAAAGACTATCAACATAGTCGTTCCGAGTAGAGTGTAGCAACATTGAAAGACTATAGGAACGATAGGTCGCCAAGGCGACTCCCGTACGGGGAGTTACATAAAGAATGAACGAATAAGTGAATGAATGAATCAACGAATGAATGAATGAATATGTGAATGAATCAATGAATGAACGAACAAGTGAAAGAAAGAAAGAAAGAATGAATGAAAGATAAGAAGAAAAGAATGGTTAGCGACAGGTGTGACAGACACGTGCAACGGGGCTCGCTACCCGCGCTGCACGGACGCCAACCTGGTCGATAACGCATTAAGGCTAAGGGTTAGCCTACGGCGCAGAGACATCCGTTAAGTTAAAATGACAAATAAAATGAAATGGTCGTGGACACCTCCATCGTATACGGGAGAGAGACGAAATAAGGGTATTTCCAGTGGCACAGTCAAAGTGTGAAGGACGTGCTGGTCCGGACAGAAATCAAAAATTTGGCTTACGTACAGGCCTGAGTGCGGGCTTGGCCACCAGGGGACGTAAGGCCGGATATTTCAAAAGACTATCAGGGTGTACCAAGCCGCACGCCATAATAGGTGAGAAATTACCAAGAGAAAGACATGTCCAAATTGGCTTGTGATGCCAGCGACCGATGCATATAGATTTAAGTGGGCTTTGCTGGTAGCAATCCACGTGCAGGTCCTTGCATTGAAATCAAAGTAGTCTAAGTTAACTGAATGAAGCGCCCTCTGAACAGACAACTAAATGTAACATACAAATGATCAAACGTACTTCATGCAAGCGAGTTAGGAAACACGCCTACGATGCGCTAGGCCAGAGGCAGGGACACGCCCTTGACATTGAAAAGTTCACATGAATCACGTTAAGTTATTTCCTATGAATTGTTGACTAATTTGGTTTACTTTGGACATGGAAGGCCGGACGGTAAGTAAGGGTAAGTCGTGCATGTATTTCCATGCGACACTTGAATTTGGCAACACGAGATAGGCTATGAAATATGCCATGAAACTGATCCTAAGGCAAGATTAGAAAGACAATGAATGATAGACGGTGCACAAAAGTAAATGGAACGTATATGGTAATGATAGCATTGTGGGCGAGCTAGCCTCCCCACCAGTGCATAACAATGTACTGATAACCCCACAGTCTGCTTGCAGGATGCAGGAGACGTCATCGGGTGCGGAGCTTCCCTCGAACGTGCTAAGGCACGGAGCTATCTCTGGAGCCTTGGAGCGTGGCAAGGAGCTGATGCGCCATATACAGGACATAATGTATCGGAACATTGCCATGAATTATTCTATGTTGTAAGCCACTTGGCACGCCTTTTATGTTTCAGAGAGAGAGAGAGCTTGTGAGACTTGTAAACTCGACCTAGCGTCGCTTGTAAACTTCTTGAATATCAATAAAGAGTTTGAATTCGCTTCATCTTGTGCCATTTACTTTCCGCTGCAAATGGGGACACTCTGTGCGACTTTGTGGCCTAGCTCAAATCGGCCGTTTCTAGACCTAGCCTTGTACGGGCACAAACTAGGCCCGTGCGGCATCACGCCTTAGCGAGGACGATCGCTCCTACAGGAGCGGGGCGTGACAAACAGCATGCGCCAGGAAACAGCATGTGCCAGTAAACAGCATGTGTCAGGACAGCATGCGTCAGCAAAACAGCATACGCCAGCAAACAGCATGGCAACAGTATTTTGCCAGCAAACAACATGCGCCAGAAAATAGCATGCACCAGGACAGCATGCACCAGAAAACAGCATGCGCCAGAAAACAGCATGCACCAGGAAACAGCATGGCAACAGTATTTTGCCAGCAAACAGCATGCGCCAGGAAACAACATGCGCCAGAAAACAGCATGCGCCAGCAAACAGCATGGCAACAGTATTTTGCCAGCAAACAACATGTGCCAGGACAGCATGCGCCAGCAAAACAGCATGCGCCAGCAAACAGCATGGCAACAGTGTTTTGCCAGCAAACAACATGCGTCAGGAAACAGCATGGCAACAGCTTTTTGCCAGCAAACAGTATGCGTTGCTCATCTTCTCCAACCAGCCTCCAATGGCCATGAAAACTAATGAACCAAAAAGACCATAAATCACTCAAAATAAGTCGAAATAAGAACTTCTAATAGTCTAAATTGGGTAGAGTCAAATTTCCTACAACATGGAACCATCAAAACTTGAAACAAGAAGGTTTGATAGATCAAACCATGAAAATCCGAAAATGGCTAAAATTTAGATCTACAAGAAAATTTACAAGAAAATGTAAAATGACAAGAACTAAAGTGGATTAGAAAGTTGCATAGAAGAGTTTAGAACAATAAAAATGGTGGGTTCCTTCATGAAGCAAGTTACACTTGCCTAGGCTAGGGTTCTCTTGGTTGGTGGAGAGTAAATGAAGAAGGAAGAAAATAATGATGAGAGAGAAAGGGAAGGGGTTATAAATAAGGAGGGTGGTGGTAGGTAGGAGGGTTCACCTTTGGTTCATGATGAACCAAAGCAAACCAAGCCAAGCCGAACCAACCCAAGAATAAACCAATCAATGAAATGCTAGAATAAATCAAGTAGGGAGACATGAAATACGAGTTAAAATACGTATACGTATACCAAGATACGCAATACGAACCACATGTATTACAACCGTGTCCATTTCATATCCGTATCGGACACGTATCAATGTGTCTATGTATATGTTTGTTGAAATGCCCAAGAGGGACTTTCTTTATGTTTTTCCAAATCTCTTTGATCAAATTCCTAGATTTACATGTGTTCTTTGATTTCATGTTGCTTTGTGGTGGTTTCGTGTTCGAGTCGTAATAGGGCATGGACACGCTCGCACGCGAGCCGTGCGTATGCCCTGCTACCTGCTGTGTTATGTTCACAGGATACGATACGATATGACCTAATATTTTCGTGACTCCAAGGGGCAATGATTGACACCACGACCCTCAAGTGTCGCGTCATTTAGTGTCGTGTCGAGGAAGAAATCGAATGTGTACTGGTTTTATACTGAATGTGCACATGCAGGTTTTGCTCTCTGATACGGGCTTCCCGTGTCAACACGGCGACACGTGGACTCGTGTCAGGGTCCTAGACGTGTAGCCCTACCCTAGGCGAACACGTGGACATGTGCACATGTACTGTAGTGCACTGTGTCGTGTCTTCTTGGTCCTGACACCTCTCGACCACGCAGTGTTCTGAGTATGTCCGATACTCTATTCGCGAATGGTTTGGAGACATTCGTGTCCAGTTTACTGGATACAACCCCCTAGACATGTCTCCACCTATTCTTCATGCTGGTATAGTTAAATTGATAAATTATTGGGTTTTCCTCTGTCGATTTGGGTTTTTCTATATATTTTTCTGATACCATGCTTGTGTATTAATTATTCTGAGATTTAAACTTGGGTTAATTGAATTTTAATGATTAGACTATCCTATTAGATCACATTTACCTCTGAGAGTTTAACCTACAATGTTAGGGTTCATGTTAGTATGGGATTTTGGGTTTTCGAATATGCATTGGGATGTTTTCCTGAGAATACATGTGTACACTGATTTGTGTACATTGATTTGTATAACTGTCATGTATGCACTGATTTCCTATTCACACACACACACACATGTGTACACTGATATCTGTCACTCACACATTGATTTCTCACACACCACATGTAAACCTGAGAACTGTTAATTGTGCACTATTTTCTCTACATACACACACACACACATGTACAGACCTGGGACATCCTATAGCTACTGTTGTATATACACACACAAATTCCAGTTATCTATATACACACACCCCCTTACACTAAACTCACACACACACACACACATGTACACAGGCCTAGGAACACCCTACCTACAGTACACTCACTCGCACATATTGACACAATACCCTATTATACACACACATACGTACAAGACTAAGACCCTATGTGGACTGCCACATAAATCTGGGAACACCCTACTGACATTTGCAGACACACACATTTTCCCTAAAATCTGTTAAAGAACACCATAGCTCCTTGCAGCTGATCAAACAGATCGTCTATGCGGGACAGGGGATATTTGTTCCGAACGGTGGCTTTATTCAGCTCGCGGTAATCGATATAAAGACGCAGTGAGCCATCCTTTTTTTTGACGAACAGCACGGGCGCTCCCCATGGCGAGATATTGGGTCGTATAAATCCCTTGTCGAGAAACTCTTGTAAACACGGCTCACATCCGAACCAATTCGAACTGTGTTTACAGAATTTGAGGATAAAATCGAATCCGAACCCATTAGCCGATAGGGACCGGAGCTTGGGAGGATAAAACGTAATCCGACTCATTGTTGGAGGTGGATCGGATCAAACTGGTATGTTGATTGGACATGGGTTGACCCAGTCCGAATTTGACTAAGTCGGGTCCATGACGAATTTGGAAACGCATAATTGTTCCCAATAATATGGAGGGGAAAAACAAACAATAGTTGAGTAATCCATATTTTTCTCACTTTGTCGAAAATAATTCAGAAAATACTGTAGTAATTTGGTAGGGGAGAGGAGAAATTCTCCAAATTTACATAAAAAAGAAATAAAAATGCCATCTCCAATGACGCATGAAATAGTGATACGATGGGACGCTATTGGAGTTGAAGTCCATTAATTAGGCACCTAACTCCAATGACCACCCACATTGAAAGAAAGAGGGGAGTGTAAAGTCAAGAGAGTTGGCACCCATTACGCTGTGTTTGGGAACTTTTGTGGGAAGGGAAAGGAAAATTTGAGGGGAAGAAAAATGGAGGAGGGTAAAGTGAAAGTAAAGTTAATTTTCCCTTCCTTTGTTTGGATGGACAAAAAGTAGGGGAAGAAAAAGTTTAAAAATAATTTTTTATTTGTTTAGGGATAGAGATACAATTACTATTTAGTCTTTGGTATTCTCAAATGATAATTTATTATTACCTTTATGAGGGGTGATGGAGTAAATTCACTCAAATTTCTCTCATCTCTCTCCATTTTCCTCCCACTTTTGGGAGAAATTTTTTTTTGTGGGACCCACCTACTTTTTCCCCTCAAATTTTACTCTCCAATTTTCTCTCCTCCTTTCCAAACACCATCACTTTTAATTTTCCTCTCACTTTTCCCTCATCTTTTTCCTTCCTCCCATTTTCCCCCCTTCCCAAACACTACCTTAGAAGATGGGGGTGGGGGCCAACTCTAGTAGCATAGCACCCTGCATGAATATCTTTAATTTATGATCTAATGGACATTTGGTAGCCATTGTTGCATATGATATCGAACACTTCAATTTTTAGCATCTAACTATATCAACTTCTAGATGATTAAGATATGTTATATAGCCTCACAGTAACAAAAAATTATCAAAAGAAAAGAAGAAAAAGTCTCACAGTAACAAAAAAAAAAGAAATCCAAGAGTCTTTGGACATGTTTCTTGCAACAATAAAAAAAAACCTTTCAATTTTCTATTATCGAACATCTTCTTATTCTCACACTGAATCCTTGTTTATGAAGGAGTAGAGGTGGGTGGGCCCTATATATATGCTGAATTTTTAGTGCCGAATTGGTTCATATGAAACGTACTAAACACGAATTAAATCTGATCTGAATGTTTTTCGTTAGACGAATTTTTGACCGAATTTTTGATTGTATTTTACTTATATTGTGTCGATTTATACTCGTACTTTTACCGTTTCGAATTTTTTTCGTTTGTCGAATTGCTAAGAAGGGTCGAAACCGGTCCACGTTAGCAGGGGACTGGGCGTATAGGCCCCCGGTCCCGACCAATGAGGGAGGACACATGGCACTACGGTTTAAACTGCGGCCCTCCTTTGATCGGAGAAATTTTTTTTTCCAATATTTTTACTTTTACTTGTCACGAAGGATACAGACGCGAATACAGACGCGACATAGGGAAGAGGGACACGGCGGCAGAAAAAAAAATTTGGAAAAGGGAGAGGAGAAAAATAAAATCCGGAGAGGAAGATTTTGTATAATTAACTTAACTAAAATATTTAAATAATTACTTAAAAGAGTTAATAATTATTTTACAAAAATATTATTTATTAATATTTAGTTTTTTAACAAAAGCAAATAACAGTATTAATAAATAAATATTATCTTTTAGATAATTAATTAGTTATGTTATTATTATAGTGCACCTTTCAAATTTTCATATCTTCGGAAGTATCAAAGCACAAAACTGTAAACTTGATCACATATAAATTACAAAATATTATATGTTAAAACATTGAAACTTACTTTCAACAGAGAAGTTACTTCTACTTTCTTCCCACTTCTCACTTGATCATCCAACAATTCCTACCATTTGTAATTTGCTACTGACAAGGACAAGGACAACATTTTTTCATCAAATTATATTAGGTTAAACTTGCATTTAATTATCGATTTTGTTAACATGTATTATAAGAGCACATGTTAATACATTAATAAATATATATTGTAGATGGGTACTTTCATCGATACATTTAGGGTAAATTGTAAAAAACTCTTCGTTAAATGTGCACATTTTGCGTATAAAGATCTTTTAGTCAAATTTAACAAATGAAGACCCCCGTAATCTATGACTTGTTCGCTCAGTCCCCTACCGTCTGTTGACCGTTAGTTTTGACCGTTAATGACATTTTTTTAAATAAATAAAAAATAAAATACCTAAACTATCCTTCCTTAACCTCTCCTCCTCCCTCCTCCCTCTGGCCGCCCCCCCACCCCCCCCCCCCCCCTCCTCCTCAGTCCGGCCAGCACCCCCCACTCCTCCTCCCCGCCCCCCCTCAGCCCCCCTCCTGCTCCCTCCTCCCCGACCCCCTCAGCCCCCCCTCCTCCTCCCTTTTCCTCCTCGTCGACCTCCTTAGCCCCCCCCTCGCCGACCCCCTCAGCCCCCCCCTCCCTCCTCCCTCCTCCCCGACCCCTCAGCCCCCCTCCTCCTCCTCCCCGACCCCTCAGCCCCCCTCCTCCCCGCCCCCTCAGCCTCCCCTCCTTACTCCGGCCAGCACCCTCCTCCTCCTCCCCGCCCCGGGCAACCCCGCCCCCTTCCTCCTTCCAGTACCACCGGAAAGAGAGTGGGGGAGAGAGTGGAGGGGTAAAATGGTCATTACATATTCCACTTAACAGCAGTTAACAGAAAAGGGAACAAAATGAGCAGATTTCATACTTTCAGTAAATTTAAGAGCATAGGGTCTTTTAGTGCAAAAAGCGAAAATTTAACGAAGATTTTTTTGCACTTTATCCATACGTTTATCAAATCATATTTTACGTAAAATGTGTACTGGTAAATATAAAATGTGACCCCAACGTTGCTGTAGTTTACTTGACTCTCCTCCGCTTGCTGCTCGTCTCAGCCGGACGTGGCTTATATATGTAATGGACATTGCCTACGTGTGCTCCGATTTTTTGGGCTCCCTACTGGAGATTAGAGATCTGGAAGCTGTCGTGACACTTTAGTGACGAAGGTCACCACGGTGACGGTTTATGGAGGGAGTGATGATAGAATCCTCCAAGTCGCTCAATATCAACAACATATCGTGACCACGACGGTCTGGTGTTAGGCTTGGTTGAGTCACGAAAAGAAACAGTTTTTCTTAATGCGTCACCTTCTACACGTCGGCCAACAAAAGGAACAGGTATATAGGACATGTCACATGCACCACATTAATCGATGGTCGATGGGCCACTCATACATACATTTGTATGTGTTTTTTCACACGCACACAACAGACAAATCGGTACAATTCCAAGTCCGAATGATAAAGGTGGTTAAGAAATTTCTTTGGTAAGTCCTGAAATAATTAGTCCGTGGAAGTATAGTGGTACATCGGACTTCCGTGGAAATGGAAACGATTCAAATTCTTTTCTAGACGTTGTTTGTTTGTCAGCCCGAAAAAAATAATACGCAAAAATACCATAAAATAATTACGATTTTTTTTTTAACAACTTTTGGCACATAGAAATTTTTATATGTGTTAATTGGACAGGATCCAAAGTTGATCAGACTTTATCGAGTTTAGGTCGGACCCTTGTTAGCAATTCGGCAAACGAAAAAAATTCGGGACGACAAAAGTACGAGTATAAATCGGCTCAGTACAAATAAAATACGTTCAAAAATTCGGTCAAAAATTCGAAAAATAGAAATATTGATGTTAGAAACTTCACATTCTTAAATATGTTGTCAAATTTTGTTTAATTAAACAATGACATATTCTCACCACGTTCTTGTGCCAATTTTTTCAATAATTTATATGGAACAAGTTTAAAACTTCGCATGCTTAAAATTTACGTACTGATTTGAATCTGTCAAAAGTACGCAAGTATTATACGTTTCTGAAAGATACATAAAAATTCGCGTATACTACGAGTTTTATTCGGGTGATTGCTAACAAGGGGTCGGACTGGCCCGGTCAGAAAAAGCGTTATGGACCTAGACCTAGTCTTGACCAAGCTTATAATCGGGACGATACAGATCTTGTTGACCGAATTTTGGAGAAAAATCCAGTTCTAACTTGACTGTCAGACCGGCAAGGTCAGAAAAATTATCATTTAGTCTGTGGAGGTGTAGCCTGTTGGGTACACTTGGGGTCCCAACGGGATGAGCACTACTCGAATCTTTTCATTGGCGTTGCTCGTCGGCCCGGAGAAAATGACACCTAAAAGAAAATGATTTGGGTTGGGCCAAAACAAGCAGAGAAAAAAAAAAGATTTGGGTTGGGGCAAAACAAGCAGAGCAAAAACAAAATAAGATTTGGGCTGGGCCAAATCAACCAGATCGAGCGGGAGTCGGTGGAGGGAGACCCCAAATTCAAAAACAAATGTTACCGTTTCCAAATGTCAATATCTCAATCTCTCTCTCTCTAATTTCCTCTAATTCTCTCTCTCTCTCTCTCTCTCTCTCTCTCTCTCTAATTTCCTCTAATTGTGCTTACAATGAGTACGCGTGCGGCTTCGTCGTCGTCGATCGTCGGCGATCGGCTCACGCCCATTCGCGCCGCGGTCTGGGTGAAGGAGAAGGAGAGCGATGAGACATCGTTGTATAGGAAGCTACTCTACAGGACGCTCTTCGGCCACCGGACTCGGAGCAGGCCCGCTTCCGAAGACGGCGGATGTCTGGGTTTCTCCTCCTCCCCATGCTGTAGGCCCAAGAATCCTGCCCGCCACGTGCCCGACAGAATGCTCGACGCTCCCGAGCTCGTCGACGATCGCAATCTCAACCTGCTCGATTGGGGGAGCAGCGGCCTTCTGTCCATCGCTCTCGGGGAAAGGGTCCACTTCTGGAACTCTGCTGCTGCTGCTGCTGCTGTGCCTGAGGCAATCGAGGTGGCCGATCCCGTCACGAGCATCTGTTGGGCACCAGACGGGGAACGTATTGCCATCGGGCTGCGCAACTCCGAGGTGCAGCTGTGGGATGTGAGGTACTCAACTCTGTTGACAACTCTGAGACGGGGATCGCCAGTCGGAGCTCTTGCTTGGAACAATGAAAGCATCCTGACGACGGGAGGAGGCGATGGGAAGGTGGTTAACAATGATGTGAGGGTGTCGGAGTCTCAGGTTGTGGGGACATTCCAAGGCCACGTGAAGGAAGTTTGCAGCGTCAAGTGGTCGGGTAGACAACTAGCAACCGGAGCTAATGACAATATTGTCCACATATGGGACCTGTCCATGGCCTCCAACTGCTCTGGGAACCGGTGGGTCCACAAGTTCACAGATCACAAGGGAGGTGGCATTAGGGCCCTCGCCTGGTGCCCTTTACAAAGGAACTTGTTGGCTACTGGTGGGGGCCGCGCTGACAGGTGCATCAAGTTCTGGAGCACGAGCACAGGGTCTTGTCTTAGTTCCGTGGATGTCGGCTCCGAAGTGTGTGCCCTGTTGTGGAACAAGAGGGAGATGGAGTTGTTGAGCTCTTGTGGAGACGGTCAGAGCCCGCTCACGGTGAGGGACTACCCTTCCATGGTGGAGACCGCGACGCTCTCTGGTCACATCGGGCGAGTTCTTTATATGGCACAGAGCCCAGATGGATGTACTGTAGCTACGGCTTCAGGAGGGATGGATGAATCGCTGATATTATGGAAGGTATTTCCCTACTCGCCACAACCTCCAAAGACTCCATTTGATAATTTTAGTTGCACTCAAATTAGATGACGAGCGAGGGGTTTGAAATTTGAGTAGAATGTGTTGATAGAGAGCTAGAAAGCACGACTCTTTAATCGATTGCCCTCCACCCCAACACACACACACACACACACAAACACACACATAAATTTGACACATAAACACAAAAACATGACATAGACACACACACAGAGGAAGTAATCGTAAGTACATCCGAAGCCTACATAACTTCTTTTTTTCTTTTTCAAATAAATTCACCTTATCATGAGAATGTCCATTATATCTAGATAGAAGTAATTGGAATTATGAATATGGAGTGTGTGTTGAAAAAGGAACTCTGCTTCATTTTTCAAACCAAAGTCAGCGGATAGTGCTACTGTAAGACCAAAGGCTGATATGGCAGTTTCGATGAACGATGTGGATTCTGCTTTCCAAGGGGCTGGACAAAAGACGTATCCTTGTATTTTGAAGTTTTTGTATATTAGTTCTCTTTTTCTGCTTTAGAGTAATTGTGAATTTTTAAACCTTACACATTCGTTCATCATATTGGCTTTTACTATTCGTGGCAAAAGTTCACGTAGGGATAATTTGCTAACACAGTTTTCTGTTAGTTGGCATAGGCTATTTTTGAGAAACTTATTTGCTGAAACGAACCTAATATGCAGGAGTATATGTACTACATTCAGGAGCAAGGATATTAAAACATGATATTTTTTTAACATGACTTATAAATGAGAGTTCGGTGTCCTACTATTTTGTGATACCTTCTGCAACCATTTTGCACGATAGCATTATTATTATCAAGTAAAAACAAATTTCGAACCGGGAATTGTTAACTTGCGAAGCTAGTGAGCTGAATGCATTATTTCCTCATGATTGCGTATTGCAACTATACTTCAGATGAAATCATTTCAGTTTTCTTGGATGCAAAGTTCAATTCAAAGAGAACAACGTGATGTTTTTATCAGGAAATTCTTATTTTTAACTGCTTGGGTTGTAGACATGCCGTATAGGAATACAAATACACTGTTATACTTGCTGAACAGTAGAAAAAAGGAACAAATTCTAAACTTGGGAGCACATTCAAGCCTGGACTATTAGAAAGATCGTAATGTCGTGTACTGAAAACATGGAGACAACTGCAATTATAAAAATAAAGTTAAGTGAACATGAGTTATTAAAGCACTTTTGGCAGTAGGGATAATGGTAATGTGATATAAAATTTGAGATTTGAAGAAGCTTGTAATGGCTGTTAACAAGCTGTAATTTAGAGAGATATCTGGAACAATGTTAGTTCCCTATGATTATTGTTTTAAAAGTTTTTTGTTGGTCCTTCTGTCAATGAACAAGATGCATATATTATATTTCTTGACAACACAGTGTGGGTTGGAGATATGGCGTATTGAAAATTTTCTCCCGGTTCCTGTTCCAAAGTCTTCTAAGGAAAATTCTTTACAGGAGATTCATGTCATTTTGAAGGTACATCGCTAGGCCTTACCATAAAATTATATTGATTTGGTTTATTTTTGGAATATCTATATTCTGATTATATGGTTACATAGAATGGCATAGTTGCTTGTTATGATCAGTCCTTGGTTGAGATTTTAACAAAATGTTTATTGTCCAGCCCGCACTTGTTATGTTAAATTTAATGAATATAAGAACCTTGTCTACCATAAATTTATTATCTCTGTCAACATGTGAAAATATTGTTACCTTGCCTATGCTATTTTTTTTCTTGGTCTTCATCTTATGACACTGCCATAGATCCTATAAGAAAATTGATCCTTAGTTCTTACCGTAGGCACTTTAGTCAAAGAGAGTATTATTTTAGCATAGCTGTGCTAACAATTCCTGTTATTTGTTTATGTCGAATCCGAAGGAGAAGGACGTTGACGTCAGGGGCCTAAAAGAAAACGTCCTACCGCATCGGAGCGCAAGGCACGTCAAGCTGGAAGAGTTCTTGAGAAACCAATAACGATCAGAGAATCGGAGGCACCCTCTCAGATTAGAACACGTGGAACCAAACACGTTGCAACTCGTTCGAAGCAACCGAAGACTCGTCCTGATTCTCCCTCCTCCGATGATGTACCCATTGTTCAAAGAAGTGTTTGATTGCCTTCCAACTTGTCTGCACCATTCTAATGCTTCGTCGTAAGGTTCAAAGGCAATATCCGTCGAGAATAAATTCCTCAAATCAATGAAAATAGGAGATGGTATGCCCTACAATAAATTTCCAAAAAAATGCCAAAATCAATGACAAAACCAAAGTCAATATCCAATTCAGGACTGTCAAACTCCTTACAGTCATACAAGTACTTAGGACTGCCAGAAACTGTGGCAGTCCTAAACTTGATCTGTTGTACATGAGGACTGCCATACTTTCTGGCAGTCCTAAGTACTTGTAGGACTGTCAGAAAATGTGGCAGTCCTGATGTACACCAGATCAACTTCTGGACTGCCACAGTTTCTGACAGTTCTACAAGTACTTAGGACCGCCAGAAAGTGTGGCAGTCCTAATGTCGACTTGGTATTTGGTAGGTTGGGGACTTAGCGAGAGTTCTTCGGAGGGAATGTTGTGTTCTTCGGAAGGACTGGACTGATTTATTAAAAGATTTGATGTCCCAATTTCTTCCATAATTCCTACATTGTGACAAAACATTCAATTATTTGGGGAGAACCAATTATTTAACAAACTTTGCTATTTAGTTGTCGAAAACGTACCGAATATACAACGAATATTCGTTGAGGAATATTCTAGGGTTTGGAGACAAGAAAAATTTGCTAGGGATTGGAGAAAGTGGTGTTGAGGAAAGTTGGGTAGCACAAGTGGGGACAAGAAGAATAATACTAGGGTTTGGAGAAAGGGGGGAGAGACTTTTGGGGAGGAAGAAGACAAGAGTAAAAATATAAGAATTGACTTTTATACCTACAAATGGGATAGCCCTGAGTAATTTTTTCAATGGAAAACTTGTAAATAATTCAAAGTTTAGTTTGGGCTAGCCCTGATAAAAAATTGATGTGCCCTTATAAATAGCCTAAAGTACATCGCAAAGTTCCATCTATTTTTTAGACCCACGTTATTCACATTTTTTTGGATAGGTGATTATAGTTTTGTTCTGTAGATTCCTATATTGTTCTCCATTGTTGTATATTCACAGAGCACCAAATATTTAAAAGTTCAAAGAGATGCATATTTTGCTTAACTGTACCTGCTATATAATGCTACTGATGACATTGATTAGTTCCTTGTAACGCCAACAAACTTGTGTTGCATATTATTGAATGAAGCACCTCCCATTAGTCATTAACCCACCATCAGACGTGACATGTATCAACTATGAGGAACCATATAAAACGGTATGCAAGTAGACTCTAAATACCTGCAGTTTTGAGCATGTAGAAACTATTTGATGAAGTAGATGAGACATTCTGAACAAAACTGGCATGCGTATGTGCAGTACAAGTACCAACAAGGCTACTACCCTGCACTTGTTATCACCTATCCTCAGACTCATGTGGGTACCTGTGGAAAGATTCCCTTGAAGGTTATGACATGCCAACCATATCGGTATCGGCCGATATTAAAAACTATGATCTGGATAGAATTTTGGATGTTCTGGTGCATACATTTGATGGAACACCCCGTAAATTGTAATTATTGGGTCTATGTATCTATTTATCAGTTTAAGAAATCGTCTCCCATTAGTATAACATCCAAGAAGAATATGTAAGTCATCTGACCAGGTCATACATGAATGGGTTATTTCAAGGCAGAGCCATCTAATGCTTGTGAGGTGCCAATAGATGGTTGTCATTGTAACATTAAACTTATTTTTTTATAGAACCACAATATGATGGCAAGTAGAAGCAGTAATCAAGTGCACATATATTATGGTATATACCTGCTGGTCATAGACTCTGTTTATCGAGCACCTGTTGACATCAAACATTTTATATTACAAATTTCATTCTAGATTTATTCTTTTGTCTTAAATGTCGACTATTTCATATTCTTATTTGATTCTTTGTGCTTGCCTGTTAGTAATGTGTATGCACTATCTTTGTGTAATTCTATGTATTTATCTAGAGCCCTTGTGAGCCAAATTACCATTGGGGAATTCCCGCTGCAGGATTCAACAGATGCTGTTGTAGATGAAGATAATGTGGAGCATGATGGGAGTGGGAGATGACCTTTTATCCATTACGTAGATCACTCCTTCATGATATGTTTGATCCCAGTAAGGTTCCTGTGTCCTCTATTTCAGCATCATCTATGTCATTGGTTAGTTATACTTTTACCTTTTACTGTCAGTTTTCTGGCTTTCTTCAGTTTGGGAAGTTCGTCATGGTGCCATAATGGCTTTGAGAGAAATTTTAACTCATCAAGGTGCTTGTGCTGGGGTATTTTTTCCTGATCTGGACAAAGAAATGTTCTTAGATGATGTGGATGACAAGGTGCAGATATTGTCAGCAAAGGGAGCTAGAGATATTGATTTAAACATACAATTTGCGGTGGATGGGCATGAACCAGACCTGAAGAGACAGAAAACATGCAATTACCCGGTTCTTTGTTCTTTCTACAAGCTTAATTGGTTCACTGGCTATAGGGACAACCCATGGTGCTGATATGAAAGTGGATGTTGGTCCATGTAATGCAGATTATACATTTGTTAATAGTAGCCTTGCCATTGCTCATGCTAAGGTGGAACCAGAGTTATGTATGGAAGGGTAATCAGTGTAAAGTGGAGGAGGCTACATCACTTGAATCTTCTGTTGAAGATAGAGGTCCATTTTCACAGACGAGTTTTCTTGCAGATCTCCCTGATAATGCCAGACTCACGAAATTGTAATCATGGACCAAGAATTGGGAATTTTTGCAAGATTGTGCTATCTGCTTTCTATGCGTGCTCTCTCTCTAGACCGGTGTGTTAAAGGCTACTGCCAATTATGTAGTTATTATCTCTTTAAAAATGTGAAAGTTTATATATTTAGCTTAATTATCCTCAATTCTGTTCGACCATTAAATGAACATTCTCTGCTCGGTGCTCCTTTTGGATTTTGTTGTTCATGTGCTACTTTGCCCCAAAAAACTGGTTCTTTTGATCATTTTTCTATATATAATTTTGTAATCATCTTATGGCATTTAATTGTTTTTTCTTGTAGTTTTGGTGATTATGTCTCCGACCAGGTTGTTGCCCCTGTCCGTGAAACTTGCGCTCAAGCTCTTGGTGTTGTACTTAAGTATATGCATCCATCATTAGTTCATAACACATTACAAGTTCTATTGCAAATGCAGGTAGTAGGTGTTATGTATGGTTAATACTTAATAGTCATATGTAATTAATGATGGCTGTATAACGTGTTCCATTTCTTATTTTTTCTCTTTTCTTCTCTTTAGTACAGGCAAGAATGGGAAATTCGTCACGGGTGCCTTCTTGGGATAAAGTACTTGGTTGCAGTTCGGCCGGTATGATATTGCACAACTACCATCGTCTTTATTGATCCTGTCTCTGCCCCAAATTTCAAATTATATTTTATGTTCTTCTACTGATATCATCTGTTGTTTTTCTTTACCAGTAGTTATGTTATTTTGGCTTACAACTTTTTTTGGCAATGCTAGACCTATATGTTCAAAAATATTGCAGCTTTTCGTTCTTCCTATTTTTCCTTGTGTTGTAATTATGATGTTGAATTAGCTTAGAACTGTGTATTAAGTCATAATTGCTCGGTGATTTTCTTTTTGGGTTCTGCATATCGCTGTCTTTTCTTCATCTAGGCAAGATATTGTAGCCATCTGTCTGAAGATCTTAGCACCAATCAACTATGTTGGACAAGACTTAACGCCATAATCTGCTTGTACGATCTCTCTTATTATTTTAGTTTTAGAAGTTGCTATGAAACAAAATCTGTGGTTTCTTGTTTTTGACGTGAGACCATGAAATCCTAGAACTAGCATAAGAAGATTGCTACTTTACTTAGTTTTATGGAAGGACGAAGGTCAGAATATGCAGTTTTGACTATTTGCATTACGAGTTCTGGTCAAACGGAGAAAATAAATTTCTACACACAGTGAGATGAGTAAAAGCTGTATGCTAAATAGTAAAATAAGTGTAGTACAGGTTGGGTATTATGGTGAGAATAAAGGTACATGTTATATTGAGAAGATATTGAACCGTTTTAATAGTAAAATTATGAAAATTATTTATTTAGTAAAACCTAAGGTTTTAGTAATGTACTTAAAACTCTTTATTAAAATATCGTCTAAAACTTTATTTTAAATAAGATAAAAGGCTTACTAAAATAATTTAACGACTTTATTACGAAAATATTTTATATTAATAATTAGTGAGAAATCATTTAATTATATAAATAACTTAAAGATTTCCATGGAAAATATCTAGCGTTTATTATCTAAAAAAAAAAATCATTTTTAGTTATAAAAACTATTTTTGGAAGATAATTAATATTTTACTCCAAAATAGTAAATAAAAGGGTTTAAGCCTAAAATTACTATTTCCTATATTAAGAATAGACTTGATATAAAACTATTTTTTTGAAACTAATTTTAATATTTTATTAATCGTAAAATTAATGGCAACAATATTAATAATATTTAAAATAATGTTATTCCTACGATAATCGTAATTAAACGTTTAGTAAACCATTAAACCTAATAACCTACAAGTTAATATAACACTTTATATACATTACGACATAATAATTATTATTAATAATCTATCCGTAATATTAATAAATTACAAGAATTTTATTACAAAACCTATGGTCTCAATTAGGAAACTACAATCTATCTATCCCGGAATTGACAGAGCTTTATTCTGTCAATTCCAGTCGGAACATGATTGGTTTTGGCATTCTGTAAAAATACACAGAAAGGTCAGGCTTACCAAATAGTTGATGACGGACTACCGAGGGGAGGCCTCAGACTCGGAACGCGGGTACGCGAAATGCGCACCGACGCAGTCTCTGTAAAATTGGACCCAATTGGTTAGCTTTGAAGACTAAATGGACGCCTTGGCTTGTGGCATGATGTCGGGAATATATGATGGCATGGAGGAAGGAGCCCACGATGGTAGGAAATCAGGTCTGATAGCACAACTGCTGAAATGAGGTTGATATTACCCAAAAAAAAACAACTATTATTGCAAAACTCAAGCCAGGATAAGAGAGAACCTATGCTTTGGTGTATTGTAGGAAGGGAAAAGAAAGGATGGAAAGAGGAGAAAATAATGGAGGGAGAACTGTTTGAAGGGGGGGAGGAGACCAGGATTGAATAGGAAAGGAGTTGGCTGCCCTCTTTTTCCCTTTTCTTCAAATTTCTCTTCCCTTTTACTCTCTTTTATATACTCATATATTGTCAGCCCAACAATATTTTGTTAACGACTTAATGCACTCTATTTTCGTATCATAACATTTCACCATTATTTGTTTTAACATCCCAACAAGTTTTGGTTTCAAATCTTAACATCCCAACAATATTTGTTTTAGGTTCCAAATCCAGCCTACATTGACTATTTTTTTCCTAGCCCTACACCCGATCCCTAGAGTTCTCCTTAACTAATAAGATTGTTTGTCTCATTATGAATTGTAGTTAAGAAATAAATGAAACTAATAAAGGGTAAAAATAAACCTAAAGTCTTTTATCCGAAATTAATCAAGAATCCTAAAGGATCAAATCTTTTCATTTGAAATATTTTATGCATTCTTTGGGATCAGTACGTATGCGGGCGGGTTAAGTACGTTTATGAGCTGTTTCTACTTCCTACCATCATTATAGTCTTTGTAGCTCCACTTTCATTGCATTCCTCATAAGAGCTGTTTCCACCCGTTGCCATCGTCATCATAGTGTAGTAAACATTACCATCTCTGTGTTCGACTGTTGTTTTGGTTGACACTGTTATAATAGGCTTAGTGTTGCTTTCTCCACTGCGACTATCAATGACCACCAATACTATCATAGTGGTATTCTGTATTTTCTAGAGTTACGATGCGACATCTTCTACCAGTATCACCATAGAGATAGTCATGCCTAGTTCCATTTGCCCTACCTTTACAGTGGCCATCTTGGAGAGAGCGTAGATTGTAGGTCGAGATCATGGTACGTGATGAATTTGTTGTTGTTGATATCTGTGGCAACATTTTGGTGCAATGACGAGGACATTCATGGAGCAGTCATCCCAAACTTCCCTCAGATTATCATAATATTCACTGAGAGGGGAATCTTTCGAAGTCGGGAATATTAATGGGTGATTGATCAAAACATTTGTCTACTTTTTAGATTTAGGAATTTGAACTTTGAGTTTATTTAAGGTGCACATATTTTGGTAAATTAATTTTCATAACATATGCACATGGGTTAACATATATGTTACACGGAGACGACACAACACTGTAAGGATACAGCGACACATAACACATGTTTGGTTTATCCTAATGTGAGTGTCTGGGAGATGTCAATATGTGACTCGTAAGTTTTTGACACACATATCACATTTTTTGGGTGGCCGTGCACACGGGTATCCTAATGTGAGTGTTTTAGGTTCGTAAAAATGGTGCACTTGTTTTTTAGTTATGCACATGGGTGTACATGATTCTTTCTAGGGTTAGTTATGTTTAGTAATTTTATTAGGATTATTAAATTTGGAAATATGCTAGTGAACTTTTAGAATTACTATTCTTTGGACCAAGACTTATATGTCTATATAAACTCATATACTTTGTAGATTTTATTTGAGTCATTGAAGAGGTGAGATTTATTTGAGTTGCGATGTTTTGCCTTGGAATAAATTTCTTCTTCTTCTTCTTGTACAAACTCATTACCATCTCCCTTAAAGTCAAGTTACCTTTACATCACATCAATGTTTATTTTGGAACCCTGGGGCAAAGTTTTGATTCGTTCATTCATGTTCTTCGTGGAATGGGAATTGATTGGTTATGATTGTATTGTGCAACTTCACAATCCTTTGGTAAACTCAATCCATAGTTCTGATTTTGGTTAATCGCTTTTGTGATCTTTTGGTGTTTCTTTGGATAGTTTTTTTTATCAATCTTTTTCACAAATTAACTTCTGCATAATTCCGCATAGATCACCCTCTAGATCTTGTCTGTCAATAATGAACTAGTTTATACCTACCATTACAACATAAACTTGGCATTTCGATATTTGAATTTAAAATCTTTTCTTGCTATAATTTTCTTCACATGATTACAAAACTGAGTGGACAAAAAGTATTTGAGTAATTGATATTAATGACAAATCAAGTTGTGTAGTTCGAGAAATTTGACCAACATGCACATTGCTGATTTCTAGATCAATATGTTGTCTTGTTCAACATGTGTTTATAGATATTAGAACTATCTTGCTTATACATAATGTGGCTTTTGAAGAGAATTTAGTAGCTATGCATCATCAACATCTCTGTACGTTCATGAATTTACGAGAATCCTCTTCTTCCTTCGGCTATGTTAAGGGCCATGTCCTATGTATCTAACAAAAACAATATCCTTTTTTAAGACCTCAAATCATGTTCGTCTAGAGCTCCCTCTAATCCTAGCGACCCTATTAACTATTATATTATTGCTCCTCCTTGCAGGAGCATTTATTTAGTCAGTATTGCACATGTCCAAAACATCTAACACGATTGTCTCTCATCTTATCCTCACTTTGGTGTCACCGCTAACTTATTACGAATGGACTCATTTCTCATACTAGCCTTTAGTTTTGACTCATCTATTTTACCATTCTCATTTCGGCTATACGAACTTCTGGACACATTTTTTAATTGTCCAATATAGCCCATAAAATATGACTGACATTATTGTTTTCTTTCAACTTCAAATGTATCTTACGATCACAAAGTACTCGAGAATCACTCCTCAATTTTTTATTCTATGCATGACATTCTTCTCACTCTCATTACGATGAATAATTTATCTAAAATACAGGAAACTATCACTCTTTTGTATATTTTGGCCATTTATAGGTCCCTCTCATTTCTCTTGGACTTCTGGTTGGAATTACATTTCATATACTTTGGTTTTTGTTCTTATAATTTTAAATCTTTTAGATTCCAAAGTTTCTCTATATAGTTCTGTTTTGCTATCTAACCCTTTCTACTCTTATCAACCCACACAATATCATTAACAAACATAAGACACTATGAAACCTTGATATGCCTAGTAATATCATCCATAACCGCTAAAATGTAAGACTTAACGCTGATATTTGATGTAAGCCAATGGTAAAAGAAGATGATTTACTTTATCTCCTCCATCGTCCAATAGTTAATTGTCATTAATTCTATAATATATATCCTTAATAGTCTCAATATAACTACTAGAAACTTGTTTCTTCTTCAAAGCCTACCACATTTTCTCATTAGAAGCTCGATCGTAAACCTTTTCTAAATTGTTAAAAACCTAATGTAAATCTCTCTTTTTTTCTCTAAATTTTTCCATTAGTCTTCTTATTAAGTAAATGACTTTTATAGTAGATCTCACTGGCATAAAACCAAACAAATTATTTGAAATTATAGTCTCTTTCTTTGCTCAATTACTCTCACTTATATTTCATGGAACGGTTCATAACCTTAGTTTCTCGATAGTTATTACAACCATGTATATTTCCCTTGTTTCTATATATGGATACTAGAATACCATTTTATCCATTCATCAGGCATCTTTGTAGTCTGACATCTTCTTAGTCCAACATCTTTTTAGTCCTTAGAATTTGGTTGAATAAATCAAGTATGCCACATTGATCCTTTCTTCCCCTAAACATTTCCAAACATCAATAGGAATATAAGTAACCCCTTGGATATGACTTAGAAAATTTAAACTTTTATCTGTGATACTTGTTGATATACAAAGTGCAGTGCAGGAGCACAAACTTATATACATGACTCAGGACTTCCTATTCCAGTTGCACCGAACCATCACTAATTTGATATTAAAGGTAATTGGCCAACAGTATAGGGGGATTTAGGAGTGCCTGCAAGCAATTAAGTGCATAGTCCTACATCGTTGCTAGTATCCATAATTTTGATACAATATAAATGAATCTTATGGCATATGCTGTCCTGTTTTGCCATGCCAGTTTGATATGTTTACTTTGGCTTACGTTGTGTCATATGTCCAAATGTTACCTGGTTCACGGTTTACTTTGGTAGAAACTACGGGTATGCGGTACCTGTGGTTGGGCAGGCTTAACCTATAACATTATTTTTGGGGTTGTAGTTCACTTAAGAGTGAGTTGTTTGCGAGTCTTTTCTATTTCCTTAACGCTCAAATTACTTTGCCTTTTATAACTTTTGTTTGATTGATATCTTTGAAACTTTTTGAACGTTATCCTTTAAGATCCGTTTCGCGACTTGTGGTGATTTGGGTCAGGAACTCACTGATTGTCGGTTCAGAGGCGTGTGCTGGTAGTTTTGGGTGAGTGGGTTTAGAACGAATCTGGTAAGAGTAACTCAGTTATGATTGGGTGGGGTGGGTTTAATGAAAATCTGATAATGCACGTAAGACCTCCTTCTTGATAACTCGTGATATATATCCGGTTGATTGTGGTTTATTATTATTCTCGTTTTCATGCAGAACCACTCGTACATAAACTGTTCTTGTATTAGTGCAGATTCTTTTTGTCATTGGTTAGTCTTTTGTTGTATCTCCCCTTTTGATATACTTTCATTTTTCAGGTTTTACGGTCAGTTGCTCCTATGGTGGATCAAATGTTACAACCAAAGCTGCTTACTCTTCTGCCATGCATACTTGGGTGTATGCGCCACTGTCATGTTGCAGTTAGATTAGCTGCTGCAACGTGTATAACCTCCATGGCGAAGTCAATTACATCCGTTGTAATGGGAGCTGTTATTGAAAATGTTATACCAATGTTGGCAGATCCAAACTCTGTCCAAGCAAGACAGGAAGCTGGAGTGCTTGTTACTTTGCTTGTTCAAGGCTTAGGCGTGGAATTGGTTTCTTATGCTCTTTTACTTGTTGTCCCTCTCCTAAGGTGTATGAGTGATTGTGATCATGCTGTCAGACTGAGTGTAACACATAGCTTTGCTGCTCTTGTACCACCCCTGCCATTAGTTAGAGGACTTCCTCCTCCAACTGGGCTTAGTGAAAATCTATCTAGAAGTGCAGTAGATGCGCAATTCTTAGAACAACTTCTTGACAACTCTCACATTGATGATTACAAACTTTCAGTCAGCCTCAAAGTGTCATTAAGAAGGTATCCTTGTTATATCCATGTTAATCACCATGCACTTGCTGTTTACTCAGTTTGTTCTCATCTTTAGCATTCTCTAGAAAAATCCATCAACTTGGTCAAATTGTTAATTAGTTAGCAGCTCGGTTCTCAAATAGAGATACGTTATCATGTATTGATTTGCTTGATTGTTGTCTTGTGTATGTCACATAGTAAACTTTATAGTAAATTAACATAACCCTACATATTTGCATAAATTTAACACGTGGAAATACTAAGGAACATTATGAGCATAGATGGCAAATTTATTATAAAGTTGATAATCAAGAGCAAAAGAAAAAATAGCATTACTTGATGCAACAAGGAGGCACATACACTCTGAAAATAGGTGTGGTGTTTGAGTCATGCCGTATCAGTGTCTGTGCAACATATGATAATGATACTATTCACGAGTATATCATCATTGCATCAATAAGTATTGGCTCTTATTTATCAATACGCAACTTATAAAAGCCTTAAGAAAACAGAAATTGGAAAGCTTTCTAAGAACAACAAAAACAAACATACACATTGTTGAAGAAATCTGAAAAGGGAAATATTAAAAAATGTTTCTTTTCTGGAGAAGATTAGTCCGACCTGTTGGAAGTCTCCAAGAGTTGCTAGAAATCATTCTTGAAGATGTTATGTCATCTTTGATGATAGAAATTGATGAGGGATACTAGATAGGAAACATTCCTCGAAGGAGTTTTCTCTAGGAGGTTGTTTGTAAATTTGTAACAAAAAAGTTGGAAAATATTTTTAAAGGTTATGCATAATGTGTAAAGCTCTAAAGTTTAGCATCCGTTTATAAAAAAAACATCAATTTGTAAAAAAAAAAAAATAGTATGTTTACTATGTTGATAGTAAAGTTAAGCTGGTAGTTTCTTTATTAGACAGTACACCATTTCAGGTTGTTATCGTATCGTACAATGCATAAATGTGCTGTAAGATAAATTGTCCTGGCACAGAATGGGAGCTAAAGAAGGCTACCTAGGAAAATTAGGGGTATTATAGATTTGCTGAAGTTTTTTATTTTTGTGAACAACTATCGGATTATTTATCATAGATTAACCTAACAACTTGCAGAGAACTAACAATTTAATTCTAAGGCACGATGAGAATTTATGGATACACAAAATTGTGCGGCATTTGGAAATTTCGACCCAAATGTCACAACTTCGAATTGGTGGTTGGCGACAATGTCTCCTAAGTTCCTGTGAAGAGAAGAGAACTGATAATGGGTAAGTTTTTATTTTATTTTTTTCTTATTAAAAATTACAATCTCAACAAAAGCTCTCCATCAAAATATCAAAAGAGAGATCTGTACATCCCTATTTACAAAGAACTAAACCCTAAACGGGTAAAGATGAATAAAATAAAAGATTACTTCAAATAATTGCAATCCTATCTAAACCAAATTTAAATAAAAGTCGAATATAACAAAGTAGCTACTAAATCATAACTAACATTTGGTTTTGGATGGGCCTACTAAATGGTCCTCCATTATGTCCTCCCTCTTATTGTACAATAAATCGTATCATTTATAACAAGGTTTGCAATAGGTGCCGATATCGATACATATTGTTTTTCGCCTATTATGATCCGATACTGACCGCGATCAATACTGGTTGATTACCTACATTGGGACGCCTTTTCCGAATCTAAAAGAAAAAAAATACAAGGAAAATAGAGAATATGACAAAAACATGTCGACTGAATAATTCGACGAGTTATGCTACATGTTGAATATTTGTGATGATTTTATTGATAGTCTCTTGGCTATATATAGCCTTACAATCCTCATTACATTAAACCCTCTGTGGAATATCCTGTGGCATATTCTGACATATCAAATATACCAACAGGATATTCCAATATATTTATTCTAATACCAAATATACCAATACATTTATTCGAATACCAAATATACCAACACTCCCCCTCAAGATGGACGGAAGATATTCACTAAGCCCATTTTGTCACATCCTCTAATAATGTTCACAGAGCTAAGTCCCTTGGTCAGTCCGTCTGCTACCTGATTCTTGGTTGGAACGTGGCCTAGCTCCAGTAGTCCACGATCCAACTTCTCCTTGATGAAGAACCTATTGATCTCGATGTGTTTGGTCCTGTCATGTTGTACTGAATTGTTGGCGATACTAATAGCTGACCTGGTTGTCACACCACAGCTTCATCTTGGCTCTTTGATCCATCTTCAGCTCCACAAGCATATTCTTCAACCATAGCAGCTCTGCAACTCCCAAGGCCATAGCTCTGTACTCCGCTTCAGCTGTCGATCTGGCTACCACTGACTGCTTCTTACTCCCCCAAGAGACCAAGTTGCCTCCTACAAATATGCAGTATCCTGAGGATAGACCTCCTGTCATCAGCACAGCTAGCCCAGTCAGAATCACAGTAGCCTCGATGCCCACGTGATTATTCTTTCTGAATATCAGTCTCTTCCCGGGGGCACCCTTCAAGTATCTCAGAATCTAGTACAATACGTCCATATGACCCTTTTGTGAGTCATGCATGTAGCGGCTCACCACACTTACTGCAAAGCAGATATCACGACGGATGTGGCTTAAATAGATCAACTTGCTCACCAGTCTCTGGTATCTATCCCGGTCAACTGGTTCTCCAGTCTCAACATCCAGCTTGAACCTCTGATCTATCGGCGTCGCTGCGGATTTGCATCCCAACATCCATGTCTCTGTAAGAAGGTCCAGTGCATACTTCCTTTGAGAAAGAACAATCCCCTCTGCTTATCGAGCAATCTCAATTCCAAGGAAGTACGGAAGAAGGCCAAGATCTTTACCTTGAATTCCTTGCCAAGCTTCCCCTTGAGTCGGGCGATCTCCTGCTCATCATCTCCTGTGATAATCATATCGTCTACATGCACCACAAGCATGGTGATATGGCCTCCACTCCGACGGAAGAACACAGTATGATCCGCATTGATCTGCCGATATCCCATTCCTATCACCGTCCTCCTGAATCTGTCAAACCACGATCGAGGAGACTGCTTCAGTCCATAGAGGGACTTCTTCAACCTGCAGACCTTGCTCACTGTCTGATTGGTGCCGAATCCTGGTGGTGTCTCCATGTACACCTCCTCCACTAGGTCTCCATGAAGAAACACATTCTTCACATCCAGTTGGTGTAGCTTCCATCCACCATTCGCTGCTAGAGAAATCATGGTCCTGACAGTGCTCATCTTCGTGACTGGTGCAAAGGTCTCGTCTGTAGTGTCCCGCTCCGCGAAGGTACTAGATAGACAGAAAGATCGGATTGCTGGCTCTGCAACAGAAGACGATTGATCTGGGTGAGTGGATGAGGTCTCATTTGCTGATTCGCTTACGCCTTAAGAATCTGAGTTTTTTATTGAATGCTTTTGTTAATAACAAGTTGGTAAATCATTGAGTATGTTTTAAGAGAATTCACATGTTGCCTTGCTAAGAAATGAATGTTGTCTTGATAAAGAGAACCTTGTCATGCTAATAACAAGACGGTAACCAGTATGTATGCTTGTAAGAGATTTATCTTGTTGCCATGCTAAGAAAAAAGAAAGGGAGAACCTGTATGCTAAAGAAAGAATAATTTGCATGCTAATAAGAAACGCTATGATGCCTGCCTTTGTATGTCTATCGCAGAGGGCATCCATGTGAAAATGGGTGTCGGTATGTCTATCGCAGAGGGCATCCATGTGAAAATGGGTGTCGGTATGTTTATCGCAGAGGGCCCCATGTGAAAATGGGTGCCGGTATGTTATCTGGGGGCTTCGGCTCTGTTATCTGTTATCTGGGGGCTTCGGCTCTATTATCTGGAAGCTCGACTCTGTTATCTGACGGACTTAAATGAATAATTGCTAAAAGATCAAATGTGCCTCAAGAGTTTAGATCACATAGATAAATGATGGTTTTATCATGTTTATGCTAATCCTTGTCTTGTGCAAGGATGGACGGTCGGCTATGGTAAGAATCACTAAAAAGTGATACACATGTATTGCTTGAGTTTGCTATATGAATTTACTTGAAGAGATTAATCTGTTACCAAGAAGTGCTATGTTCCACTAAAGAAAAGATGTAATATCATGCTTGTAATCTGACCCTTAGAATGTCTTGAATCAAAGAAAAAGATACGATATCGTGCTTATACTTGTTCGTTAGAATTGTTTGATCAAAGAAATGAATATGCTCATGAAACACGCTGCGCACTGCACATGAAATGAATAGTCATCGTGCTAGAATTGAATAGTCCCTTGTATGCTTGAAATGATATGGAAATGATATGTTGGCTTTCCAAAGATGTTTTCAAAAGAATGTAAACTGACTCTATATGCATGGAATGAATCTAGGTAAAACTAGCAAGATCACATCACAAGAAATATTTTCTCACTAAATGAACAATGATCGTTTCAGACAAATGTAGCTCTTTGTTCACAATTCACCAGTATGCTGATATACTGACCCACCATCAGTCTGCATGCAGGTGCACTATGCATCGAGAAGGATAGTCCGAAGCGATAGCCCGAGCCTCATCCTCAGGAGCCAGAAATCAGAAGAGATGCCAAGAGATGACATCTGTTGCAAGAGTTGGTTTTGTATATAAAAGGATGTAATGTATGGAACGGGATCATTGTAACCTGTAAAGTTATGAGAGAATGTAATATTGTATCAGAGAGAATCGAGAGCTTGTAATCTGTTCAAATGAAATCAATAAAGAGAATTGTTTCTTGTTACCATTGTGTTCAATGCATGTGTTCTGAAATATGTCCGCTGCTGCTTCAATTATCTGCGATACGTTCCGCTGCGTATTGTCAACCTTGTTTATCTTGTCTTGCTTCAGGTCCTGGCCTTGTGCAAGCGCAACTTAGGCTTGTACGGCATCACGCCTTAGCGAGGACGAACGGTCCCAAAGAGCCCGAAGCGAGGACGAAAGGACTCTGCGGGATCGGGGCGTGACATCGTCAGAGTCAATGCCGTACGTCTGACTGTATCCTTTTGCCACTAGTCGAGCTTTGTAGCGCTCAACCTGTCCATCTGGGTTCTGCTTCACAATAAAGACCCACTTGCATCCGACTTCTCTTTTCCCTTCTGGCAGTTTTACCAGCTCCTAAGTGTAGTTCTTCTCAAGGGCTCCCAACTCCTTGTGCATCGTCGCTTTCTACTTTGGATCGTTCTTGGCAACCTGTCAATTGTTAGGTACAGTAATACTATCCAAAGACGCAATGAATGCTCCATGAGAAGATGAGATATGATCATATGAAGCAAACTGAGCAAGGTCCTAATCATATCTATTAGGAGGATTTTTTAATTGCTGCGAGTGGTCCTCCGTACTGATAGTGGTGTGGAAGGAGTAGGAAGAATGATATCACCTGAAGGAGAATCTGGTGGTGGTGTAGATGTCTCAGGAGTCGAGACGGACGCAGACAAGGGACTTGGCACTGACACTGTAGGTACTGGTCCTGCAGTTTGCTTTCCTCTATGTACATGTAGGTAAGTATCTCCCCCTGAGCCGTGGGCCTAACACCTCTCATCTCCTCCTGTTCCTCTTCACCTTCATGTTCCTCCTCAACCGCGCATCCATACCATACTCCTAAATCGGTTACCAGGCTTTCACCAATCTCTCCCTCTCGTCTCATACTCGCAGTATCAGGTGAGTTGTTTGAGATTCCCTCCTAACGGTAGTATGGCTCATGCTCCCTGAAGTGAACATTCATGCTGACAAACTTCTTCTTCTCTACTGGGCTCCAGCACACATATCCCTTCTGAGTCGCCGAGTACCCACGAAGATGCACTTGACTGCTCTAGGATCAAGTTTTCCAACTGACGGTCCGTTGTCCTTCACAAAATACACGCAGCCAAACACCTTCAGTGAGAGTATCCCACTATTATTTTCTCGCAATATTTCACATGGAGACTTTTATCCCAGTACCTTCGAAGGCATCCTATTGATTAGTTGAGTTGCTGTCAACATTGCATGCCTCCATAGATTCTGCGGGACATTCATATCGATCATTATGCTTCTTGCCACCTCCAGAATGTGTATGTTCTTCCTTTCTGCTACTCCATTTTGTGCTGGTGTGCATGCACATGTGGTCTGATGTTGTATCCCTTAGGCTGATAAGTATTCCGTAAGTGCTCTGTTGGTATACTCTGTCCTATTGTCAGACCTCAGTACCTTCACCACTGTCCTGTACTGAGTCTAGACATGTTTATGAAAGTCCCAAAAATATGTAGATACATCACTCTTATTCTTTATCAAATACAACCAAATGACACGAGAAGAACAATCACTGAAGAAAATAAAATACTTGTAACCATTCATAGTAGTAATGGCGCATGGCCCCAAACATCAGAATGTATTATATCAAAAGCAGACGAGCTCCTATGGCCCGTACTAACATATGAGCTCCTAGTAAGTTTTCCTAAATCACATGTATCACATACTAGTTTCTCCTTATTTGTTTTCTCATAAATAGTTGGATACAATTTACTTAGAGTAGCAAAAGAGGAGTGTCCCAACCTCTTGTGGTGGAGTATTAATGTATCATCGGCGCTCATCTTTAGTCCTCCCATTTCTGACTTCTCTGTCATAGACACCAATGCTAAATCTAGCCCTTCTTGATCCAGGTTACCAGGTAACACAGTCTCTCATGCCAAGTGCCAGTCCCAAGTCTTCGTCCCGTCTCTTTTCCTGGAAGATCACCTTAGGAATATCAAAAGAAACAATGCATTTTAGTTGGAGGATTATAGAACTGATGGACAAAAGACTGACTAGAAAAGATGGAGCATGCAAAACATTGGATAATTTTACTGAACCTGTACAATTTACAGTACGCTTACCGACCACTGGCTGGAAGTATCATCAGTTGTTTGAATGTTGTTTGCCGATGCTAGGTGTCACGTCCCGATCCCGCAGAGTCCTTTCGTCCTCGCTTCAGACTCTATGACACTGTTCGTTCTCGCTTGGACGTGATGCCGTGCAAGCCTAAGTTGTGCTTGCACAAGGCCAAGACCTGTAACAAGACAAGATAGACAAGGTTGACAATATGCAGCGAAACATATTGCAGATATTTTTGAAGCAGCAGCGGACATTTTGAACACAATGGTAACAAGAAACAATATTTCTTTATTGATATTCTTTGAACATATTACAAGCTCTCAATTCTCTCTGATACATTGCTTATATTCTCTCAAGACTTTACAGATTACAATGATCCCGTTCCCATACATTGCATCCCTTTATATACAAAACCAACTCTTGGCAACAGATGTCCTTCTCTTGGCATCTTTTTTGATTTCTGACTCCTGAGGATGAGGCTCAGGCTATCGTTTTGGACTATCCTTCTCGATGCGTCTTGTACTTGCATGCAGACTGATGGTGGGTCAGTATATCAGCATACTGGTGATTGTGAACAAAGGGCTACATTTGTCTGAAACGATCACTGTTCATTTAGTGAGAAAATATTTCTTGTGATGTGATCTTGCTACTTTTTACCTATGTTCATTTCATGCATACAAAGTCAGTTTACATCTCTTTTTGAAAACATCTTTGAAAAGCCACAGTTCATTTCCTTTCTTTCAAGCATACAAGGGACTATTCATTTGAAGCACAGTGCGCAACATGTTTCATGAGCTATATCATTTCTCTTGTCAAGCAACACTTAGGGTTCCTTATGGGCAATGAGCTATATCATTTCATGAGCTATATCATTTCTCTTGTCAAGCAACACTTAGGGTTTCATGAGCTATTCATTTGAAGCACAGTGCGCAACATGTTTCATCAGCTATATCATTGCTCTTCTATGCCCTTGTGGGCAATGAGATGTTTAATTTCTCCTAGGTTGATTAGTAGAAAAACCAATACTGGACTTAGTGTTCTTTTGAGAGAACTCCCAACAGATTTGGAGGTATTTTTAACACTTTTACTACCAAATAGCCTGCAAATCCAGATTTATGTTCTTTTATGGTTGCTTACTAAGTGTGTTTTTGTTAAATATCTTACTGTTTTAAGTATGTACATTGTTGCTTATGAGTATGGAGACTTTTGCAGTTCCAAGCCACTATTGGGAAACCATTGCTGGCAGCTAAGGATTCAAAATGTTATGCTAAGGATGTTGAAGCATCGGTTCTTGCTTTGGAAGCATTGCATAAACAGGTCAACATAAATTGCAATTTTTATTAGTGCAATTTGCTGGAATTTGTGTATGTGTGTATTGCATTAAGTAATTATGCTGACTTTGGTCTTGTCTTAACGATAGGTTATGTCATTCCTCCTTCATCGGACAAAAGATGAAGTTCTACCAGATCTTCCTAAGAAAATTATTCAGGATCGTTATTGTGACCTTAGCCCAGTACAACTTAAAACTTTATGAGCAGTTTTCTGGCTCAGACACAAAACAGAAAAATCTCGACCTTAGTGAAGTCAGATGAAGACACAAATATAGCGGTGGAAACTATATCCACAAAATCAACTTCTCATGTTTTGCAGGTATTTAGTTAGAATTTTTTTGGTTTTAATACTTCTGCAGTTATGGCACTAATGTGGTGTAATATCTTAAATACAGGCACTACAATATCTTCTTAAACTTTGTAGTCACCCATTGCTCGTTGTTGGTGAAAAGTCTCCTGATTCTCTTAAAGGAATTCTGACAGAAGTTATTCCGTCCTCTGCTCCTGAATCTCTTAAAAGAATTTTGCCAGAATTTATTCCGTCCTCTGCTGATCTTCGCTCAGAGCTTCATGCTTTTCACCATTCTCCTAAGTTGGTTGCTCTTAAAGAAATTCTTGAAGAGTGTGGAATAGGATCAGACACATCAACTTCAGATGATGCTCTTTTGATCGGACAACATAGGGTTCTAATATTTGCTCAACACATGGTATATTCTTATTCTTTTGAGCAGATTGATTGTTAAGATATATCATCATTTTCTTATTATATAAATTTCTTGCAGTCTCTTCTGGATATAATTGAGAGGGATATGTTTTTCCCATATGAAAAGGTGAATCCCGTGACTGTTCATTAGCTTACTGTTTGTACCTTTTCATTTTGCTTACCTTTGCTTACATAATGTGATTTAGCTGGAAGATGCATCTTTTAGTAAGTATTACGGTGGTCTAACATTGATATTATGGATCTTATGTAAAAGATTGAAGAAGATTCATTTCACGGAGTAATTGGTGTTGTAGAATGAACTATGTCAGATACTGGAGGATTGTGTCACGTAGCGGTCTTATCCATTTATTTATCTGCATCGGTATGCACTTGCACTTCCTCATAGGCATCAGTGGATGTCCTGGTTGTGACCAATAATGGAAACATAAATTAAATTCTAGGCTAGGTTACACCGATGTGATAGGGAAATAACATGAAACAGAGTCTATACCGAGCAGATTCTTGGTCCGAGCTAGTAAAAACTCTCTACAGGTGCGTTGCATGGTAGCAGGTGCCTTCTGCTACTACAACTCAATAATAACTTACTGTTCACCTTGTAGGACCACTTTCTTTCTCTATCACTTTCTCTCAGTTACAATCTGTCTTGATGTGTTTGATCATTTCATGAAATACTGGATTCTCGGCAATATGTATAGAAATCTTGTTGTCACAAATAGAAAGCAGCTCGAGAAGAAGGGATGACATCAAGATCTTAAAAAACGAGTTGACTGAAATCAACTGACAAATTGTATGCACCAAGAACGAGCAACTAAAATTTTCTTTTTTCTTCTCCATGTAACTAGATTGTCTCCTAGAAAGACAGTAACCATTGGTAGAGCGACGCTCCTCAACCAATCCAACAGTATACAAAATGTTGTGAGCGACAATATAGAATATCTCCAGAGAAGGCCTATCCAGGAGTATCTTTTTGTAGCAGAGAATCCTCTCAACATCCTGAAATGGGAGGTCAAATGGTGCATATACTGGTTCACCAAACTTGCATTGTAGACAATATATGGACATGTGGCACTAAGATAAATTAGCTTTCCAACCAATCGTTTGCAAAGTCATGGATCAGGTAAACGAGGATCAGAGGAAGAACTCAATATAGATAGCTTAATTGTGGAATCCATAGGTGTCTCATGGTTTCCAACATAGGAATCTTGTCTTAGATAGGAGATCGAGTGCATATTTGCACTGAAAAATCTATAATTGTCCAAAATTTTGTGATACCTAAGACCAAGAAAAGTACCTCCGTGGTCCAAGATCCTAGGTATGGAAATGAGAGGTTAAATGTTCTTTTATCGTGGATATGCTAGTAAAATCATCTCTAGTGATGATTCATCCACATATACAAGTAAAATAACAATGCTTTGAGCTCGTTGAATTGTGAATAGGGACATGTTTGACCTACTGCAAACAAATCAAATGTGCTATAAGATTTTGCTGAATTTGTCAAACTAAGCACATGGTGACTGCTTCAAGTCATACATGGACTTATTTAGGAGACAAACTTAGACTCCCCCAATTGCTCAAAGCCAGTAGGCTGATTTATAAATATACTCTGAAGGATCCCGTTGAGGTAGGTATTCTTTACACCCAATTAATGAATTTACCAATTTTTGAAAACTGCCAAAGAGACAAGAAATCGAAAAAAGTCAATTTGAAAGCAAGTGAAAAAGTGTCAACATAAATCCAATTCATATTGTTGGATAAAGCCCTTAGCCATCAATCGAACGTTGAGTCTATTAACTGAGTCACTTGAATTGTTAACATTAAAGACCCACTTACATCCGACCACTTTTTTAGATGAGGGCAAGAGTACCTAAGTTCAAGTTTGATTGGACCAAAATTCATTAAGTTTCTCTAACATTTCTGCATGCCAATCTGGATGCTGAAGTACTTCCTGAACAGAGAAATGAAGAGTAATGAGATAAAGAAGAAACAAATTTATGAGCATAGTGAGTCAAGCGATGATAGAATTGAAGTTAGAAATGTGATAAGTTGTAGTACAAGAAAGTTTGGGTTAGGGTTGTAGTGGAGAGGAAGGAGAGAGGGGGAGGTGGCGATTGTGGCAAGGGTTAGGATTTTGGTATAGGGAGAGACACGGGGGAAGTTCTAAATTTCTATAGGTCTAATACCATGAAATTTAGAAAGAGCTTATTTTATTAATGTGAATAAAACATGAGTAGCCTTTGTCCATCTATAGGAGCAAATCATGAACTCTTCCTTCGGTCCAGACGATTTGGGACTAAAGTGAGATAAACAAGAATAGTTAACTAACATTACGTGAAAGCCTGAAGCCCATGTATTTTTAACATTTTCCCTTAAGATGGAGTGCGTATGTTGTAAATCCCAAGCTTATCTCATATAAAGCTCACTCTAGATTTGCATAATGACTTGGTTAACAAATGAGCTAGATAATGTGCCAATTTTACATTAAAAGGTACCGGTCATCACCTCTATCTTCTCATTAACAAAGGACAATAGACCTTAATATGCCTACTCTTCTCACGAAAGACATGATTCTTAGAAATATATATTGTTGACTAGTCATAATATAGGTGCAAAATAGAAGAGTTCTCAAATTCATGTTCTTCAAAAAAGCGCACAGGGGATAAAGTACTTGTGAGGACATCAAGGAAAAACTGAGCATGTGATAAATTACTCTTAAACAATTGAACACGGTTACTAAGGTAACACAAGGCAGTGAGAACCATAAGGCGCAGGCAGGGGTCTCAAGGCGGTAACATGGGGGCCTCTCGACTAAGGTTAAGGGTGTGTAGTAGGTATTCTAAGACAAGCTTGTGACTTATCACTGAGACTTTGTGTCATGGTTTCCTCCTAATTGTATAATTATAAAAATTTAAGCATCACATGCAAATCTTGTTGTGAATGCTGCATTACACAAATTTGGGATTTCAACATCAACTGATTGAACTGTTCAATTAGAAAACAAAACGAGTAGCACTAACTTGAGATAGAGAGAAAAAATCAATAAATTTTATATTCTACGACAATTTACGCCAATTATCATATATTATTTATTCTATCTAATCTATTTTCTATTGCACTTAATATATCCGTTTTGAACAACTACGTTTAACTAAAACTACGATTATGCAACACGACAATTTAGTTTTACTGCTACTATGTGGTCCATCTCAACGGGCCAAACGTTATGTTAAATGATTTTGGTATTTGGCATGTTGCTGTTAGTATTGAGTCCTCACTTTTCATTGTTTTAAGTGATAACGATATGTTTTTCTCATTAGAGATTAAGTAATCTAATTATCTGTGCTTTTAACTTAAAACAGTATAACATACTTGCGGCTTGATGGGTCTGCAGAACCGGAGAAACGTTTTGATATCATTAAAAAATTCAATTTGGATTCTACTATTGATGTTCTGCTCCTCGCTACACACGGTAAAATTTTATTATGTTAACATTGTTCGAGCTGCTTGGATAGTATCTAATACATCAAATGTATAGTTGGTGGGTTGGGCTTTAACTTGATGTTGGCTGACATGCTGGTCCTCATGGAACATGATTGGAATCCATGAAGGATTATCAAATATGCGACAACACTTGTCAGTCCATAATTACATTGTCATGGAATTTGGGAAAATAAAGCTCGGTGTTTAATATCTAACAATAGTACCACCCCCTATCGAGCCTATTTGTTTGTAATATCCAGTACATGCAAAAGCGGAGGGAGGGGCGGGCCAGTTGGGGCAAGTGCCCCACCTGGAATATAGAAAACCTTTTTGTAATTATTCTAAATTCTACAAGTAACTCATCTGACAATAAACCAATAGACAAACCTCAATCATGTTCCCTGTGTAGAAGTTGGGTTTTCCATCCAACTGAGCTTTCTTATGTATGCATAAAAGCTATATTTCCGTTTTCTTTTGTTGATCACCGTAATACTCATAATGCATTTATTTAAATATTTTGCTGCTGAGTCTATATTTGGTAACTATTATTGGCTAGAGGCAAGAATGGAGAGCAATAGGGTTGGAGAAGACAAAAGGGAAAGGAAACTTTTTTGTTTGCTTCACTTGGAAAAAAGCAACTACACTTACCTTTTCTAGCTACAACTTAACGCTAAAATTAGTAATTGAGATCCTATTAAGATGGATCTAAACTAGACAATTTCTACTCCTACAAACAAGATCTACTCCTCTTGACAAGTTCTAGATTATTAACTGATATTCTCCTCCTTAATCTAGATTTGATCAAGGTTGATAACTCCAAGCACCTACTGCATCTCGGCGAACTTCACTTTGGCAAGAGCCTTCCTAAGAATGTCGACACGTTGCTTTCCAATGCAAACGTACTCCACCTTTATCTGCCCTCTTTCAACACACTCGCGAATGAAATGAAAGCGAGTATCAATGTGCTTACTGTGCCCATGAAACACAAAATTCTTTGTTAACGCAATTGCAGAATTATTATCGACATAGAGCATAACTGGCTTAGGTTTGCAGCCACTCACTTCACTAAGCAGATTCCTCAGCCATAAAGCTTGATATGCTGTGTTACGCCCCGATTCGGAGAATCGTTCGTCCTCGCTTTGATAAATGTCGAATTGTTCGTCCTCGCTTGCGCGTGATACCATACAAGTCTGGTATTGCACTTGTACAAGGCAAAGACGGTATATAATTGATAATCTTCAAATATGAACACATCGCAGCGACAGAAGCAGACAAATTAAAGTTAATAAGGACATTCTTTCTTATCGAATGAGAACACATTACTGATTTATAACATCGGAGATAAGCAGATCATTTGAAGTCACAAGAGATATATATAGAATTTCATTCTCAATTCTTTATTGATAATTGAAGAAGAGTACAAGACTTGTAGTGAAAGACAATGCTTACAACACATCTCACTTTACATTGATAGCCAACTGAACAAATGCCATAAAGCTTACATTTGCTACTTTAATACATTGGATTACAACTTGATATATCAAGTTGGCTTTCAACTCACTGGTATAACCGATTACAATATTTCATATGTTATGTCCTTTATAAACAGACGACATCATCTTTTGCAAGGAGAGCTTCTGCATGCCTAATAAATCTTCGATGCCGTGGGACCGATCAAGCCAATCTTCGTGTACAAAACTTTCCAGGCACGAGCACCTAAAAAGAGTGTCCACAACTTGGGTCAGTACATCATCTATGTATTGGTGAGCAGAATCCAACCCACTCGCCTAAACCGACACTAAGTGGTCAATTAAGCAAGCTTTTATTAGAATGATCTTTTTATTTGAGGCCTAGTATTAGTTTACAGTTCATGAGCAGAAACATTGAAGTATGTAAATTTGTTATCTCATTTCTTATGTAAAGGCATCACTGAAGCATACTTGGTGTTATCAAATTCTAACAATGTTCATGTAGAGGCATCTTTTAAGCATCGGTTGAATTAACATATATTAGTGATTCTCTTAGCAAGGCAACACTTTAGCATACTGTATTTAACACGTAGGCAAGTTCTCATTTGAATGGCAACATCACAACGTCATTTTGTTTAGCATGTTAAGCAAGCAAGTTGAACCAATACATATATTAAATGTATCACATTTAAGTGATTTCTTACCGATAGTCGACTCCTCGTACCTGCATTAAATACAGGTTAGCAGATATACTTACTCTGCCTGCGCAAAACATTCATTAGCGTGCATCCTGACTACATGATTCACTGGTGATAGTGCACCATTTAGGACATTGCCATATAGGACTTCATAGGGCATGGGATGTGCCATTCACCAGGTTGTGAGCCCAAATGTGTCACGCCTCGATTCGGAGAATCTTTCGTCCTCGCTTCGATTCGCACCGAATCGTTTGTCCTCGCTATGGTGTGGTGTTGCACTTGTACAAGGCAAGAACGTGCACTATTGTGTCAATTAGAAGCATTTGAAAACTCAGCCACATTTCAGAATATTGAGGACGCAATATAGGAAGAAATAACACTCATTTTATTGATAATTGTAGCCATGATTACAACTTTTCTCGGTACTATTTGGAATGCCTTTTTGGCTACATTGATTCATGAAAAGAGTACAACGGATAGACTGCCATGAAATAACTTCTTGTTCCATACATCATGTCCCTTTAGTACTTTGAAATCTAAGCAGCAATCTTTGAAAGCGCCGCAATATTTTGTGCGTCTTTAGGAAAAACAACTTGAAAGTAGTAGCAATTCAGAAAGCCTTAGTTTAGTCGTGCGTCCGAGCCTTCTCCAGTACCTGTGGAGGAGGGGTCAATACATTATAACAAAGCGCTGGTGAGTACCGTTGGCCCACTCAGCTAAACCAATAATTTTTATTAATGACAAGCATTTTAAATCATGAGATTATTAGGAATAAGCAACATTCAGAGTAAATCACAACTAAGGCAACATAGTATTTCATGAAACCATGTTTTACTTTACCATCGGCCGAATCCAGCTTTCCTACATAAGATACAGGATAATAATAATAATACTTACCGTCCCTGCATAAGATATTTATTAGCATACATTCTTACAACATGACCACTGGTGGTTGTGCACCATTTCGACATTGCCATATAGGACTTCGTATGGTATGCGGTAGACCACTCACCAGGTTGCGAGCCCGAATGAAGGTTCCGATACCTGTGCTACTAAAGCACTAATTTCCTCCTAGGCCGACTCGATCCCACCGCCGCGGGTACCGTTCGAGGAAAACTCTTTTATACAAGTACGCCTATGGTCATGCGAATGTGTGTCCGACTCGATAAACATAGTGTGCATCGAATATTGAAGTACTAGGCAACATGTTCATTCTCAACATTTCACATATTATCATTTCAAGCACCAGTTCAACTCATTTCAATGTTCAAGGGACAAGCATCATTTCAATGTTCATGGGACAAGCATCATTTCAATGTTCATATCTCTAACTTCTTAGTGGTATTGACTTGTGGCATTAGCATCTTGTTATCGATCAAGGGATGTTGCACGACAAATTATTTAGTTGGCATGAAAGAATAGTGAGCGGGACAAAACCACCACAGAGATTCATACTCACCAGTTAGAGAATCGCCGAGAGAGAGAGGAACACTTGTGCGATTAGCTTCCCGTCACGCGTCCACCTATGATGGCATCAAAAGTTTGGTTAATACTTCATATCGTTATGTTCCTTTCTCTCAGAATTCTCAAGAATGAATGCTATGCAAATAGATAAAAACCGGCAAGAATCAAATCATCGAAAATCATTTAGAAAAGTATCCATCAAAACCAAGCAACAAAACCAGTAACAAAACATCCAGAGAAAACTCTTAGACACATTTCAAGAGAAACCAATCCATTAGTTGGAAAGGTTCTTATGTATTTGTTCGTGATCGATTCAATGCCGACGGTAAGTTTCTCCAGTACTAATTTTCGACCTAGTTAACCAAGGCACAAGCCTTACATAGTGAACCGCTAGGAGCGTGGCACTACATAATATACCACTAAAAAAAATTTCGTCCTCGAAACTTAAAGCAAAAGTCCTACCTCAAAATTGTCAAACTGCGAGGGGTATTTCACCCTAATCTCCTCCTCCAGTTCCCACGTCGCCTTTTCGACAGCATGGTTCTGCCATAGCACGTTGATTCCGCAACACTTTCTCCTTCCTGTCCAAAATTTGGACAGGTTCTTCTGTGTATGATAGGTCAGCATTCAGCTGTAACTGATCGAAATTGACTACGTGGCTTGGATCATGCACGTACTTTCGCAGTTGGGACACATGTAATACATTGTGCACATCAGCCAGAGCCGGAGGTAGTGCAAGTCGATAAGCCACTAAGGCCACCTTCTCCAGAATCTCGAAGGGTCCAACAAATCTCGGGCTCAGCTTTCCCTTCATCCCAAACCGTATTACACCTCGCATGGGTGTGACCTTCAAGAAGACATGGTCGCCCGCAAGTGAATTCCAGAGGTCGTGTATGTACATCCGCATAACTCTTCTGCCGACTTTGAGCAACTCTAAGTCTTTCTCGAATTAAGCGGACCCTCTAGACGGCCTGTCACTCCCCGTTCCCAGAATGCGTATTTTAATACGTATATTGCCTGAATATATTTATTTAGCATTTATCATGTAGTATCCTGTATTTAAATTCTTAATAACTTTATATTAATTAATTATCTGCATTTTATTTTCCGCACTTTATTTTTCTGCAATTCTATTATCTGCTCTTTAAATTTTCATGTTAATTAATTAGCTGCTCTTTAATTTTCATGTTAATTTATTTCCTGTAATTTTATTTCTATATTTCTTCCTGTAATTTTATTACCTGCATTCTATTTCCTGCTTTAGTCTTACTTTCGGGTTAGCCCCATTGGACCCATTGGACCCGGCCCAACTCCCACCTACCACCCCTTCCATATTTAAAGCCACCCTCACCATTCTCTCTCCTCATTACTCATTCTCACCATTACTCCTCTTCTTCTTCTTCATTACTCTCTCCACCTACCAAACCGTAGGCAAGTGCCAACTTGCTTCTTGATGGATTCCCATTATTATTGTTCCATCATCCTCCTTATTTGATTCTAAGTCTTTTTAGTACCTAGCATTTTCAATTTCCATGGCTAATTTGTTGTAGATCTAAGTTTGTTACATTTTCGGGTTTCTTAGGTTTTGATCTAGTAAACTTTGTTATCTTCAAGTTTTGATGGTTCCATGTTGTAGAGAATTTCGTTCTACCCAATTTTGACCTAAGGAAGTTCGAATTTGGACTCTGGATGAAAGTTTTATGGAACTTTGAAGCTTGGGTTCATGGTGTTCTTCTTCTCTGAAACTTGGAGAAGAAGAACAGTACTTGACTTGACCGCATGAATAATTCATGCGGCAAGTGATTCCCAGCCGCATGGGTTGTTCCCTTATAGCCGCATAGGGAGTTCTCCTAGCCGCATGGACTTTCCCCACTTAACCGCATATGCGCCCCGTCTTTCTTGACCGCATGGATTTCTCTCCTAAACCCAGCCGCATGAACCAGACTCACTCGCTGGCCGCATGAGGTCCTGAACCTTATAAACCGCATGAACTTCCCCCCCCCCGCCAGCCGCATAAGCAATCTCCTTGACCCGGCCGCATGGGGTTCGACTTGGTTGAGCCGCATGGACTCATTTACCGCCAGCCGCATGAGTACCCTTTCTGCTGACCGCATGTGTCTTGTCTTTTTCGGCCGCATGAGCCCAATTCATCCTAGCCGCATGGAACATCCCTTCCGCTTGCCGCATGGGAGCTAGTCCCACTCCCCAGCCGCATAGGTTCCCGCCTCTTCAGCCGCATGTGCCTCTACCCCCTGAGCCGCATGAACCCGACTCCTTTCCTTGCCGCATAAGATCCATCCTGGCCGCATTAGACTTAGCCGCATGACTATTCTATAGCCCTGAATATTGATATTTTATTAGATATTTTACGTCCATTTTATATCTTTACGCCTTTTGTCCTGAACTTGGTAAATTACGATTTGATTGACACGATTGAAATGAATTTTTATTACCCGAATTTGGCAGTAATTAACATTGATTGTTATCTTGATTAATAATTGATCATGCCTTGTCACCATTGATAATAATTGTTAGCTTGACTAAAATTGATCATGCGTTCCTAGTTGGAACTAAAGAGGCTGGCTAGTCGTCTTATTGAATTGAATGAATGAGACACGTTCATGAAATGAACTATTGTAATCGACTGGCTAATCTCGAAATATTGACATACAGGCACATGCAGGCTTCAAATTATTTATTTAATTATTTAGTTATTTTTCTACGAAAGAAGTATGTGTACTTTATGGTCAAGGCATGATTACCGTGGTTAGATTTGATTGTTGCATTACGCTATGTAAGACCTGCAACCTAACCGCACTGGTATCGTTGCAGAGTTGTGCATATCGTACCCCGTACGAAAGTACTCATTTGAATGACCATGATCCACGGCATGGAATTTCACTCAACGTAGGGACTATTAAGTTAAATAAAATAATGATTGCATGGAGAGAATGGATTCCCGAATTCTTACATGGCAGCCCCCTTGGAACGAGTAGTACCCGACGGGCCGGCTGGTTCCCACAGATACTGTAAATCTGCCACACGGACAGGGAACAGTATCTGCTTTTATTATTATTGTATATTGTATATTGACGAGCGTCCTGCTAGGACTCGTCTAATTCATGCATGGGCCAATTGATTGACTGGATAGACTAGCCTTGCTTGCACATAGTAAGAACTGAGGAATCCCTAATTGCATTATTCCAGGATAACTTGGTACTCACAATAGCAAGCCGTAGTAGTTGATTGGCCGTTCAAGATGATTTGTTTGTGTACTGTACCTACTCTGTTACCTAACTGGGATGATCAGAATGTCAGGACATGACGGGCCAACTTCTGTCCTTGTTTGGTTGGGAGGTTGGTTCGAAGTGTCTTGATGTGATGTGAGTCCTAGTAGCAAGCAGAGATCTATTATCATATTCTCTTACTTACTGGTTTAGTCCTTCATATCGTCCTCCCTTGTGGTACTTGCTATTAGAGGTCTAACCTCTCTGGTTTTGCATGGCAAGATTTAAAGCCAGTCCCCGAGGATCCAGCTTACTTCTACCTCCAAGATGGTCAACACTAGAAGGATGATCGCAGGAGGCCTCGAGTGGGTTCCTTAACTTCACCACTCGTTTTGTTATCTACTTTATACCTTGCCGTTTGGCACCGACATGTTAGTCGGATTGTCTTGTACTTACTTTTGCATAATTGTAATTAAGTCAGACTGCAGCTGATAACAATTGTGTATACTTACTACATCATCTGGCTGTATTTTGTAAAGCCAGATCTCAAGAACATTTTTGACTGAGCGTTTGGGACGCCTTACTGCTTTACCTTACATGTTCTATATTTCTGCTTCTTGTTTGAATGATTGAGACAATAGATGTGTAATGACCATAGTAAGACTTTTATGTAGTATGCACCCCCTCGTCTGGTTAGACAGCATTGATCGTATTATACGGTATTCTTCTACCCGTAATACGTAGCTGGCTGAGTCACTCCTCCGCTCTCCAGTATTCTGGTTCTGGGGCGTGACACGGCCTGTTCTACGAGTTCTGGTCCGAGCACTTGCCGTTCGTCGACTTCATCCCAGCATATCGGTGATCGTCATTTTCGTCCATACAGGGCTTCGTACGGGGCCATTTTGATCCTTGCCTGATAACTGTTGTTATAGGCAAATTCTGCCAATACGAGATGTACGTCCCAATTTATCTTTGAATCGAGCACGCACAATCTCAACATATCTTCAAGGATCTGATTTACTCTCTCTATTTGTCCATCAGTCTGTGGGTGGTATGCTAAATTGAAGTTTAACTTCGTGCCCTATGCTGTGTGTAAACTAACCCAAAATCGTGACAAGAACCGCCCGTCTCTATCTGACATAATAGAAACTGGCGTCCCGTGTAATCGGATAATTTTGTTTATGTAGATCTGAGCCAATAAACTCCTTCAGCTCTTCCGTAGCCATCCTATACGGCACCTTTGATATTGGGCGAGTATCTGGGAATGTATCAATTGTGAATTCAATTTCTCTATCCGGTGGCATTCCAGGTATCTCATCTGGAAACACATCAGGGAACTCCGCCACGATTTTGGTCTGATTCGAGCCTACATTCTTCATCCGAGTATCTTGGACAGAAGCGAGGTATCCTTCACACCCCGAGTATAGCATGTGCCTTGCTGTAACTGCCGATATCACCATCGCTCCCTGGAACGTCGAGCCACACGAGTAAGAGAACTCTGTTTCTCCGGGTAGGCGAAACACAACTCTCTTCTCCGCACAGTCGATCGTCGCATGAATGGCGCTGAGCCAATCCATTCCCAAGATGATGTCGTACTCTTTGATGTCGAGTACAATTGCGTCCAAAGATAAGGCCTTGCCTCCAATTTTGATGTAGACGTCCCTTCAATTAAGAGTTGCAGGCATATCCACCTCCGAAGGAGTGCTAACACATAGAGAAGTCTATAATAAAGTCGTGTGCAACTTATTTTTCTGAGGCAAAATCAGACGATATAAAGCAATGTGTAGAACTAGAATCAAACTCTAGGTATGCCTTTGTACAACAACATACCTGTTATAAAATTCTTTGCCGCATATGCCTCTGCCTGAGTTAAGGCATAAACCCTTTCTTGTGCACCTTGTTGCTGGTTGGGTGCGTTCCCAGTTGGAGCTGGTAAGGCTAGTGGCGCTTGGCCACGATTCTGGTTGTTATGTTGTTCGTGGTTTTAATTGTTATTCTGTCCTCGAGGAGGATATTGATTCTCTCCTCTGCCTCTACAATCAACTGCCCTATGACCTATGCCCCCACATTTGACATATCCAGCCCGACAGTCTTCACAACGGTGTCCTATCTGTTGCATTTATTACAACGGGGCATCTGTTGCTGAGGTCCTCTGTTGTCCCCTGTGTTCGGACGCTTGGACGCGTCATTTCTTCCCATAAACCATGGTCGTTTCTGCTTACTGCCTTGGTAGTTTTGTGTTGTTCCACGGCTAACTGGAAGTCCCGGTTGACCGTATCATCTGTTGCGAGCATCAAGTGACATAGGAAGTTCCGGTTGACCGTATCATAGGCTTTCCTCAGGTCTAGCTTCACACAAGCCTTCATCCCCCCAGGTTTGCTGAACTCTCGCACCATCTCATGTGCAAGTAGACTGTGTGCCGCTATCGATCGGCCCTTCATGAAAGCTGCCTGATTCTGGAACACCAATCCCTGCATAATCCCCTCCATGCGCCTGCACATAAGATGAGTAATGAGCTTATATAGAAAGTTACAACAAGCAATGGGTCTAAAGTCTGCTAGGGATGTCGCGCCCTCCTTAGGAACCAGCATCAGGAAAGTGTGGTTCATCTCCTTCAGTAGCCTGTCCTCCGCGAAGAACTCCTGAACCGCCTCCAGAACAGGGAACTTAAGCACACCCCAGTGTCGCTTAAAGAACCCTGAAGAGAAGCCATCAGGCCCAGGTGCCTTGTTAGGATTTGCCTTGTCTTCCACCTCCTCCAATCTCACAGGGGCCTGTAGAAGGCTATTTCCATGGTGCGTCACCAGCCTCTTCGTAACAAGGGCTGGGAACATACTAGTGTAATCCGTCTGCTGGTATAAGTCAGAATAGAATCTGACAGCCTCCTCCTGAATCTCCACCGGTCCCTTACCAGACGTCCCTCGCCATTCAGAAGCCTGGGAATGCTATTTCGGTGCTGACGGGTGCGGATCACATCATAGAAGAATTTGGTGCAACGGTCTCCATCTTTGAGCCAGGAGCATTTTGCCCTCTGTGCCGCACTAATCTCCTCCTGCAGTCTCATAATGCTAACCTCCTCAATCAGGATCTTCTCCCTAGCCGCCAACTTCCCGCTCAGAATGTCAGCCTGAAGAGCCACCTGAATGTCCCGAAGCTCGGCTTCCTTCTCCGCCAGAGAAGACCGCGGTCGCATTTTCACCTATCCCCTGAGCGCTCTTGATCTGTTTTAGTTTATGTACCATGTGGAACTGAGCCGTGCCCTCCCGAAAGTGCTGCATCTCCCCCGTAACCACCTCCTCATATCCAGCTGACAGGTACCAGCTATTGTTGTACCGAAATGGCCTCGACCGCATAGTAGGTCTCCCACAAAGGCCAACCCGGATAGGAGAGTGGTTACTAGTCCCCGCCGCTAGTCCTTCCGCCACCGAATTAGGGGAGCACCGGAACCATTCACTATTGTCCAAGGCCCGATCCAGCTGACAAGCAATCCGATTATGTGTTGCATTGTTGTGCCAGGTCCAGATATGACCCGCTCTCTCCAGCTCCCTCATCCCAGACAAAAGCAGACACCTCTGGAAGTCATATAAGATCGAATTCGGGACATGACGACCTCCCACCTTCTCTTGGCGAAGTAGCATAGCATTGAAGTCCTCCATGATAAGCAGAGGAAGATGCATGTGGCTCGCCAAATGACCCAGGTGCACAATGTCCTCCCACAAGGACTCGCGGAGTCTCCGATCATTGTGCCCGTATACAGCACCCAGGATGAAGCGAAACTCACCTTTGTTCTCAAAAGAAATGCCGATGAGTTGTTCCGACTTCTGGATCTGCACCCCCTCCCAGCTGTCTCGGTTCCACCTAACCCAGATCCTTGCCATATCGCAAAGATCTAAGTTGTGAATGTCGTCCCAGTTTGCCGGAGTCCGTCGCGAAAGCATCGCGGCCCCTCTGATCTTCGTCTCCAGCAAAATAGCTATGTCACACGCCTCTCCTCAGAACTCCTCCAATCTCTCTCCAGTGACCAATGGAACACCCCCCTAATGTTCCATGCTAGGACCGACATTAATTAATAGATGAGGGGTCCTCCTTAAACTCGTATGGATCGACACTCGAGGGAAGTGTCTCATCCGTCTGATCAATGTCTGCATCTACCATGGAGGAATGAGCAAGGTGTGTCTGGATCCTGCTAATGGTAGGGCCCAGTCAGGATTGGCCTCCCTCTGGTCATCCAGATCTCTCGCCTGGGGGACATCCTCCCGCGTGGCCGGGACATGTCTTTTTCTGCTGCTGTATACCATGATCGCCGGAGGGTCTTCCATCACCTTCTGACTGCTGTCAGTCGCACTCATCCCCCTGGTCACCATGTTTCTCTGTGGCCTGAAAGGAACCAACGTTCCTTGTGTGCTCTCCTGTCTCCGCGGGGATCCTGTCTCCAGCCGCCTGTCGACCTCCTTCACCGTATCCTCTTCCATATGTCTGCCTGTCGACATCTCCCCAGGTAGGTGGCTGGGAGCCTCTTCCATCTCGGATACCTTTGTCTGAGCCGTCGGTGGCCTAACGGCCTAATTCCCCTTATATTTGCAAGCACTAGTAGCGTGCCCAAAACACGCACAGTAGGCGCACATGGGAGGGACCCAGTCATACTCCACCGACTGTGTCAGAATCTCCCCGGACGGTACCTGATACTCCAGCATGCTCGACAATTCCGAGCCCGCCTTGATCTCCACAAAGACCTTGGCATACATCAACCTGGTGCGGAAAGCAGTAGCCTCATCTGCCTTGATCGGTTTTCCCACTAGGCAGGCGAGCCTCATGAGGAGCGGGATGCTCCAATACTTGACTGGGAACTCTGGAAACCAGATCCATATGGGAATAGCATTCAACACCTCATTCTCACATCTCAGCTCCGGTGTCCACTCCTTCAATATGATGAGCCTCCCATCAAATGACCAGGGCCCCCCCCCTGAAAAATCCTGGTCACAACCTCCGCTAGCCCGAATTTAACATAGTAGAATCCATTCTCCCGGAAGAAGAATTTCATGCTGCCTTTGGGTCTCTAGACTCTCCGTATATCCTCGGATTTGGCCATAAAATAACTTGTTCCCTAACACATACATCACCAATGTGTTCTTCCAGAAATCTGTAACCTTCGCTATTTCTTCTGCTGGGAAGTACGCCCAGAGCCCTCCTCCGACCGTCATTGGTGGAACAAATTCCATTGACAACGGGCTCTTCGTCTCCATAGGCGTGCATACCTCCTTCCAGGACTTAGGCCTCTGCCCCTCTGTGTGAGTCCTGGTTGGAGGGCATGCAGGACCCGGTCCTTGTCTACCGGCATCAACATCAATGCCCTTTGCCTTCTCTGCTGCCGTCGCCTTAGGCCGCCATCCCGACACTGTCCGCACCGTACCTCCCCCTTTGCGACGGGTATCCCCAGTGCCTATCGATGGACAATTCCCATAATTTCCAGGTCCTGCCCTACCCTGGACTTGAGTCTGGGCCCTTCGTCGCCCTCCTGCTCATCGTCGCACCACCGTCTGCCAGCCTGCATCTCCAGCCCTGTCCACCCCCGGCTCAGATCCTGACCCGAACTCGAATACCTGGGCCGTAGACCCCGACCCTCCCGAACCTGACACCCCCCCTCCTGTAGGAGTTACGCCCGACGCGCCCGACCCCAATCCGCCTGGGGGGGGGACCCTCCTCCCTTGCTTGCCCCCCCGCCGCCGCTTGGAGGAGCTACGCTCCCGGCGCCCGACGCGCCTGACCCCGCCCCGCCTGGGGGGCCCCTCCTCCCGCGCCCCCCCCCCCCCCCCCCCCCCCCCCCCCAGCACCGCTCCCTGCGCCAGCAGTCCCCCCCTCCCCCCGCCTGGGGAGGTCTCATCTCCACCCCGGTCAGGAGGGCCCCCCCTTTTCCTTCCGGTCCGCCTCACCCCCCCGGCGAGTGGATCTGGGGGGCGAGGGGGAGGCGTGGTAGCCGCCAGGAGAGGAACCCTAGCAGAGTTCTTCATCCTTTTTTTAATTTTATATATATATATATATATATATATATATACACACACACACACACACACACACACACACACACAAGTAATTAACCAAAATCATCTTCACAAAAAATAAAACTTTAATGTGCCAAAAGTAATATATTAAACAAGTTCCAATCCATACAATGTCATTAAAAGGTTACAAGAACATAGTATTCAACTTGTTTAAGAGTAACAAAGTCTATTACATAATATACAAATCCTAGTACTATTTCTTAGCATCCGCCTCTTTCGAGCATCAAATTCGAACCTTCTCCTTCCTTTATAATTTTAAATTTTGCAAAGTTTGGCTTAGGCTCTGCCATTACTTGACCTCCTTTAAGCAGCTGCTATGATTCTCATTATTTCCAATACAATTACAAGGTCCTGGAATCCGAACAAAGTGAACATGATGAGAAGATAAGTATTAACCACCAATAGCCATTGGTTTTGCTATGAGAACCATAGGTCATAACCTATGAGAACCTATTTGATTTCTTTAGTCTTTCCAATAAACCTACTACTTGTAAGAAAAGAAGAGAAGAAGATAGAGCATGCAAGAAAATAGTTAGAAAAATGAGATATGTAATTATGAACTAAGCAATTGAAGTCAACCGAAATTCAATCACGATCAGCTCTAAAAGTAATCCCAAAAGACAAGCAGGCTCTCAAAGTAAGAAAGCAGCAGTTACCTGAAAGAACAAGCGGCCACTTCGCAAAGAATAAGCAGTAGCAGCAACTATGATAAGTTGTAGCCAAAAGCCTGTATAAATGACCAATCAAAACCCACACAAGCCTGCTGGCTTCTAGAATTGCTATTGTTGCAAAGGAAGGCTTTTCTCCGGGGCCTGCAAAATTGAGGTGATACTAACAGATCAAAATAGGACAATCGCAAGACTAAACAATACCATATGTCCTCGAACTCGATGTACGCAACACATCTGTTTTCTTGGCTTCGAAGCCCATAAAATTGTGTGAAACTGCCTTCTAAAGATGGACACGAAAATATACAGGCTTCATTACACACAAATTCGAAACTGCACAAATGCTAAAGAGGATGAATTGAACAGCAAACAATCCTCAGGAATACCCACATGCCCTTTCTATCTATATTCACAAACAAGCCTCAAAAATCACATGGGTATCATCTTAAATACACAAACCAACCTCAAGAATAGCCACATGCCCCTTCTAGTTATCTATTTTCACAAACAAGCATTTCTCTGCGAAACCATTACAGAAATGGTATATCATATAGAAGAAAATTATCAAGCGGAAAAAGTTAGTCTACTAATCAAAATGTACATATAGGCAAAAAAGATCATGCATTTAACAGAAACGATATATCATAAGACACTCTGTTTCGGACTTTCTGGTGTCGATTTTTTTTTCCTGTTATCTCATGGTGTCAAGATCTAAGTTAAACCAATAGAATGGCATAACCATAAAAACCTCCCTGAAAAGTGCAAGCTTTTCTAGAGACAACCACCAGAAAGAATCTAAAGCAGCAATCTAGCAACAAATTACAGAATGATAAATCAAAAGGTTCATTAGTAGGAGGATACCTGAATGTTCTTTTGATCATCTGAAACAACAAGACTCGGTGTACTCCCCATCAATCAAAAACACTGTCGCATAACAGTCTAGAGAACCAAAATCCTTCGCCAACAAACTTAATTGAGCACCTTGTTCTTTCCAACTAAGGAACTTTTTAGATAAATGACACGTAGGAAATGCTTTACAGTAAACATGTAAAGAATACACTTATTTTAGAAGTAAAGATCATTATATAAATAATTCAACTTCGTTCATATTAACTTCTAATGTGTGTTACACTATATTTTATTTTCTTTATCTTTAAGTTAAGCTCCATGTCCCAACCATAGTTCGCGCTATCAGCCGATACCCATACCAACACCAAATCTGTCCAGTGGGGAAAATAGACGACTGAACTTAAAACGGTTTAATGATGAAATTGGTTGATTGGATGGGTATAAAGCAAGAGGTACAATGTTTCTGTGAACTTTATGATGTGAGCTTATTTTGTTGATTTAATTGTATTACTAGCTAACATACTAAAGTTATTTTCAGTTTGGGAAATGCAATTCTGAAATAGGTATCAAACTCTCTGAGATCTTTGGGAAATATCTTAAGCACATGTATAATGTAACCACTAACACACATGGAACTCAGTAAGAGCACCTGGTTTTTTTTTTGGAAACTAGACACTAGTGCCGTGGAAATATCTTGATATAAAATATTTTTGTCTAGTTGGACACATTTTTAATGTTACTTAGACACTCCAAAAATTAGACATTTTCACTCTTATAGTTTAAGGTACTGCCACAACTAGATATTGCACTAAAGGAATTGGATTTAGGAAGTAAGAAACAAAACATGGATTGACGTAGCCGGCTAAAAAATTGCGCTATAACCAATCCATAAATGTAAGGCTAAGTACTATTAGGAATATATATACCTGCCACAATTGAATTGCTACATACTTCAGGTTAGGAAAAACATAAACCTCGGGGTCATCTTTGAAATCTGTCAGACATTTCAAATGCATCTGTAAGTGGATACCATCCTACACTACAACATAAACCTCGGGGCTTAGCTGTGTAACCCAGTAAGAAGAATATCTGTTGTAGTGTAGGATGGTATCCACTTAGGAGGCATCCCCAGTTATAGAGGTATCACCTATAGCTTTGTGAACAACAATGAAGAGGTGACTTTCTCCTATCAAGCAAGTCGTAGTATTACTCCCATGCTATAGATTAGCCAGGAAGGCATGATACAAATGCTAATTTGGGCAGCCCATGGTGTAGATGTATGGAACATATTCTGGTTTGCTCCGCGAGATCCGTGTGAGAACATTGGTATGTGTGGTAGCTACGGAATCTGTGACGTTAATAACTCACCTGCGTGCGGCTGCCTGCAAGGGTTCACACCTAAGAGTCCTGAAAATTGGGCGTTAAGAGATGGTAGGGATGGGTGCGTATGACAAGTAGAGTTGGATTGCAGATTAGAGGGGGACGATACATTTCAGGCTGTAAATATGGTGAAGCTGCCAGAGTCCTCAAGCTCTTTGGATAGAAACATCTTTAGTCTTGCTGCGTGTAGGTCAGAGTGTTTGAAGAATTGTTCCTGTACTACCTATGCTATCAGTATAGGTGGAGGTGGGTGTGTGATTTGGGTGACCGATTGCTTCGATGTGCAGCAGCTCATCGGTGCTGGGCAAGATCTCTACATTCGCATTAAGGGATCTGCGGGTAGACAATCCACTGATGCTAAACATTTTTTTCTTCTTTTTTTTGCTTCAAGTTAGTTTATTATGCAAACCCTAAACTACGACATTGTGTTGTTGTTAGAAAGGAAATCTCGAACTGTAGCGATCATTGTGAGCCTTATTTCAGGGGCACTTCTACTTTGTTGTTTCATTTTCTTCCTTTGGAGAAGAAAGAAAAGAGGAAAAGGTAAGAAACCGCCTTGTCTACCTTTATCACTCTTCTGCCTTTTTTTTTCTTTTCTTCTTCTTGAGTACATATTGGCTAATATTCCACTATTTCATTTAGTGATTTTGGGAAAGAGTACCATTTTCTTCAGTGACAAGTTGGATGAAGATGATAGGAGAAAAGACCTAGATCTTCCTTTGTTTAATTTTGGCACAATTGCAGCTGCAACAGAGTCATTTTCAGCTGAAAACAAACTTGGACAGGGCGGATTTGGCCCTGTATATAAGGTATGTGTTCAAATGTGTTAAATTTCTTTAGCTATTTTAGGATACTTTCAAGGATAGTAAGTTTAAGTTCTTATTGTTGGATGCCACAACTGACAGGGCACACTTGGTGGGGATAAAGAGAGAGCAGTGAAAAGACTTGCTAAGAGTTCACAGCAGGATGCAGAGGAGTTCAAGAATGAGGTTATGCTCATTGCCAAACTCCAAAATAGAAATCTTGTTCGACTACTTGGTTGCTGCATTCAAGGAGAGGAAAGGATGTTGATATACGAGTATATGCCCAACAGAAGCTTAGACCCATTCCTATTTGGTATAATCTTGTTTTCTCTAGTTATTTTCTTTTATTCAGTTAATATTGTTTAATTGTTTAATATGGGACGCAAATTACACTTGCAGGGGAATACATAGAAGGCTATAGATTTTGTTTACATATAAAAACATTCACTAGATTTACTTATTAAATGAATGTAATTAGCACACCCCATACTTTATATGATGTAGTCTCCACACTAGTTAAGTTTATTGAGCTCAAATGAGAAGAACATTGCACATCTATGGCTAGGTGTATAGTGCAACCTGAGTGAAATAAACTCTTTAGATACAACAGATGAGAACATCATGTATGTATATGTTATTAAATAAAAAACAACAACAATAGCAACTCAGTGTTTTAAGAAATGCATAGCATATTATATATAGTTAGCATTAAGTTCCAAAACATATACACTTTGAAATAAAATATGCTTTTTAGAATGTCTTTCTGTTTTTTTTTGTAGTAATAGGTAAAGGTATAACGTTGTTTTTGAACTTTCAGTTTTTCCTTGCTGTTTTATTTCCTTACTTTATATCGTGTATGTTATCTTATTGTATGATTCATTGATAAATAATCATGCTACAAAGCAGTGTAGTTTCTCATGATCTCCTTACATGGATCATAAATGTTGAAGAATGTATATTTTCTATTAATAGTTGATTGAGGGAAACAAAATTAACACCTTTGAAATTTGCATTGATCGTTTCCAGAGAAAGAAAAAGCTACATTATTGGAGTGGCAAACACGATATCAAATTATTGTAGGCATTACTCGTGGACTTCTTTATCTTCACCGTGACTCTAGATATAGAATTATTCATAGAGATCTCAAAGCTAGCAATATTCTGCTGGATAAGGAGATGAATCCAAAAATTTCAGACTTCGGTATGGCCAGACTTTTTGGTGGCGATGAGACCGACTACAATACGAGAAAAGTTGTCGGCACATAGTATGATTCATAATTTCATTTCGTTTCAGATTTCTATCTTTTAACTCATAAATCATATCAATGTTTGTAACTCATATCTTGAGTTCTTATCTTGATGCAGTGGGTACATGTCACCAGAGTATGCTATGGAAGGAATCTTCTCTGTGAAGTCAGATGTGTATAGTTTTGGAGTATTATTACTAGAGATTATTAGTGGAAAGAAGAACAGGGGGTTTTATGCATTCTCTCCACATCTAAACCTCGTCTCTCATGTAAGTGACAACTTGACCAGATAATAGGGGTGCAACTCGGGCGAGTTGGGTCGGGCTTGAGGTCAACCCGAGCCAAACCCGATGAATCATAAGCCTAGCCCGAGCCCAAGCCCGCCCGACCTCGGGTTAAACGTATGAAGCCCAAGACCAAGCCCAGAGGATCGGGTTTGGCTCGGGTTGAACTCGGGTCGGGTCGGGTCCATCGAGTTTTGTAAGCCCCCTGAATTTCAGGGTTTATTTTAAATTTTCTAAATGAATTATTTTCGATAAGTATTTTATATTGATTTAAATACGTATTTTATAGTGTATTTCATATTTTCTTGATTTTCGTAATGCTTTAAAATTTTTCCTAACTTATTGATTTTTCCTTGGCCAGCATACCGCCGGTGTACTGTTGTATACCGACGGCATACCGCCCGGACATATTTTCTACACTTTAGATATTTTCGGTTTTTGATATTTTTGTGAATAGTGTTTCGGATATTTTCATGAATAGTGTTTTCGATATTTTGAGAAATAGTGTTTAGATATTTTCGTGAATAGTGTAGATGCACCCTATTACCCAATGGATATTTGGTTTTGTTTGAATGACCATGATTGACCTATACTTTCACATGGATCACGATCCGACGGCTAAGATTAAATTCCCCTTCTATATATACCCTTTCACTTTCTCTCTCATCTCTCTTTTCATTCTCTTCACTCTCTTTTCATTTCTTCTTCCTTTCTCTTCCCTTAGGGCTTGTTAGGAGCTTGGCCTTGAGGTCTAGAGTGTGGTTTCGTACCCCTCTTGGTGGTGGAGTAGAAGATTAGGCTTGGAGCTTAACCTAGACAAGTGTATCTTGCTCAAAAGTGGCATGACCATACTTTATTTTTGTTTTCCATAGAAACTAAAGTTTTATTGGCCTATAATTTGCTTCTTTAAATTGTTAACATGTTTAGTATATAGCACTTTTGGTTTTGATCGACAGTATTGCGTAGATCTGAGTTTCTAGATATAATTTTCGAGTATTTTGATGTTTTGATCTATCAAATATTTTGATTTGTGAAAACTAATACTTCCATGTTGTAGGAAATTCAATTCTATTCAATTTTGACTTTTGAAAGTCCGAATTTCGATTTAAAACGAAGTTTTTATGGCCGAAACAAGTTTTGAGTTCAAAAATCAACTTTCTGCGACGGTTCGGAAAATCCGTCGGAAATTCGCGGAAATCCGTCGGAAAATCCGAACTTGTACCACAAAACTTGCTGTGACACTTCGGAAAATCCGTCGGAAATCCGCAGTAATCCGCCGGATGATCCGGTAGGCTGTTTTTGAATTTTTTAATATATTTTAAGTGCTGTAAAAATTTCTGGAAAAATTGTATTTAAATACTATGTTAATTTAGCTAATTTATTATAATTTTTTTAGCATTTAATAAGTACTTTTGGTATTTTATAAAAATAGGAAAACAGAACCCATTTTCAGGATACATATGTTTGTTGATTTTTAATAAATATCTATGAAGGTTTATAAATTCCAAAAAAAAATAGTATAAATTTCTATAATTAACAATGATCGTTTTGGTACTTTATTTTATATAAAATTGAGCTTTTTGTCTATCTCAAAAATTGTTGGAACACAATGTTCAGTTTGATTTATTTATTGAATAATTACGACTTGCAACTTTTTGTGTTGTTTTGAGTTATTGTAGTATTGGACCACCCCCTACACTAGTGTAAAGACCCTAGAAAGTTAGTTTGGATATAGTGTCACCCCACATTGGACTTGGAATTGACCGGAGTTGACCAGTTGACCAAAGTCAACTATAAGTCAATCTCTGACCCAGTTTGTCTTAGTTTGCCCTAGTTGACCTAGACATTATAGTATGTCTTTTTACCCTGATTAGCTATTGTATTATCTCATCTTTAGGACTGTGGCTTCACTCCGAGCCTTGATTCATATTGATAGCAGGATCCAAGGCAAGTACATCTACAAACTCATTTACTGTCTTTTAATGCTAGAACATGTATTAACCATGTTAAAATACTGATCCTTGAGGTAGCAAGTTATGTGTCACTCCCCGTTCCCGGAATGCGTATTCTAATACGTATATTGCCTGAATGTATTTATTTAGTATTTATCATGTAGTATCCTGTATTTAAATTCCTATAACTTCATGTTAATTAATTATCTGCATTTTATTTTCTGTACTTTATTTTTCTGCAATTCTATTATCTGCTCTTTAAATTTTCATGTTAATTAATTAGCTGCTCTTTAATTTTCATGCTAATTAAATTCCTGCAATTTTATTTCTGCATTTCTTCCTGTAATTTTATTACCTGCATTTTTATTCCTGCTTTAGTTTTACTTTCGAGTTAGCCTTGTTGGACCCGTGCAACCCGACCCATTGGACCCGGCCCAATTCCCACCTACCACCACCTTTTATTTAAAGCTACCCTCTCCCTTCTCTCTCCTCATTCACTCCTTCACCATCACTTCTTCTTCCTTTCATTACTCTCTCCACCTACCAACTAGGCAAGTACATCTTGCTCTACATGAGGACCATATTTTATGGTTCAATATTCTTCCTCTCATGATTCTAAGAGAGTTTAGTGCTTAGTATTTTTGATTTCATTGGTTCATTTCTTGTAGATCTAAGTTATTGTATTTTCGGTTGTCTATGGGTTTTGATCTAGCAAACTCCTTTGTTCTCAAGATTTGATGGTTCCATGTCATAGAGCAGTTCATCCTACCCAATTTTGACCTTTGGAAAGTTGGATTCGGACTTATTTTGACCAAGTTATGGACTTTTGAAGCTTTGGGGTGCAACCATAGAGTTCTTACTGTTTGGAGAAGACAGTGAGCAGTGTATGCTAGCTTTTTAGCTGCGTCACTGAGCTGTGCGCGCTCTTTAGCGCAGCATGGAATCCATACGCTGCCTTTTTAGGAAGCGTGTGTCTTGCATACGCTGCCTTTTGGAAGCGTGTGTCGTATGGAGTTCATACGCTACCTTTTGGGAGCGTATGACTTGCATACGCTGACTTGAATGGTCAGGAGTCGTATGGAGTTCATACGCTACCTTTTGGGAGCGTATGACTTGCATACGCTGACTTGAATGGTCAGGAGTCGTATGGAGTTCATACGCTACCTTTTGGGAGCGTATGACTTGCATACGCTGACTTGAATGGTCAGGAGTCGTATGGAGTCCATACGCTGCCTTTGGGGAGCGTATGACTTGCATACGCTCACTTGGATAGTAAGGAGTCGTATGGAGTTCATACGCTGCCTTTTGGAAGCGTATGACTTCCATACGCTAGCTTGGCTTGAGCGTAGCTTGACCTGAGCGTACGTTGACATGAGCGTAGGCTGACATGAGAGTAACCTGCTTACCCTGGATCTTCTATAGCCCTGTATATTGATATCTTATTAGATGTTTAATGTCCATTTTATATCCTTACGCCTTTTTGCATAAACTTGATATAATCATGATATGCTAGTAATTCTGTTAAATATAGATTGTTACGTGAGATGTACCTTGTGTCGTGAATTGAGTTATAGATACCCGGATTGACTAGAATTAAACCCTGAGAGTTGTAGACTCAACCCCACTGAATGCTAGTTGACTTTCATGCCTTGCCACCATTGATAATGATTGTGATCTTGACTAAATTGATCATGCGTTCCTAAGAGACTGGCTAGTCGTCTTATTGAATGAAATGAATGAGACATGTTCATGTTATGAACTATTGTACTCGACTGGCTGATCCCGAATATTGACATACATGCACATGCAGGCTTCAATCTATTTATTTATTTATTTATTTAGTTATTTTTCTACAAAAGAAGCATGTGTACTTTATGGTCAAGGCATGATTACCGTGGATAGATTTGATTGTTGCATTACGCTATGTAAGACCTGCAACCTAACCGCACTGGTATCGTTGTAGAGTTGTGCATATCGTACCCCGTACGAAAGTACTCATTTGAATGACCATGATCCACGGCATGAGATTTCACTCAACGTAGAGACTATTAAGTTAAATAAAATAATGATTGCATGGAGAGAATGGATTTCCGAATTCTTACATGGCAGCCCCCTTGGGACGAGTAGTACCCGACGGGCCGGCTGGTTCCCACAGATACTGTAAATCTGCCACACGGGCAGGGAACAGTATCTGCTTTTATTATTATTGTATATTATATATTGACGGGCGTCCTGCTAGGACTCGTCTAATTCATGCATGGGCCAATTGATCGACTGGATAGACTAGCCTTGCTTGCACATAGTAAGAACTGAGGAATCCCTAATTGCATTATTCCAAGATAACTTGGGACTCATAATAGCAAGCCGTAGGAGTTGATTGGCCGTTCAAGATGATTTGTTTGTGCACTGTACTCTGTTACCTAACTGGGATGATCAGAATGTCAGGACATGACGGGCCAACTTCTGTCCTTGTTTGGTTGGGAGGTTGGTTCGAAGTATCTTGATGTGATGTGAGTTCTAGTAGCAAACAGAGATCTATTATTATATTTCCTTACTTACTGGTTTTAGTTCTCATGTCGTGCTCCCTTGTGGTACTTGCTATTAGAGGTCTAACCTCTCTGGTTTTGTATGGCCAGATTTAGAGCCAGTTCCCGAGGACTCAGCGTACTTCCACCTCCAGGATGGTCAATACTAGAGGAATGATCGCAGGAGGTCTCGAGTGGGTTCCTTAACTTCACCACTCGTTTTGTTATCTACTTTATACCTTGCCGTTTGGCACCGACATGTTAGTCGGATTGTCTTGTACTTACTTTTGCATAATTGTAATTAAGTCAGACTGCAGCTGATAACAATTATGTATACTTACTACATCATCTGGCTGTATTTTGTAAAGCCAGATCTCAAGAACATTTTGATTGAGCGTTTGGGACGCCTTACTGCTTTACCTTACATGTTCTATATTTCTGTTTCTTGTTTGAATGATTGAGACAATAGATGTGTAATGACCATAGTAAGACTTTTATGTAGTATGCACCCCCTCGTCTGGTTAGACAGCATTGATCGTATTATACGGTATTCTTCTACCCGTAATACGTAGCTGGCTGAGTCACTCCCCCGCTCTCCAGTATTCTGGTTCTGGGGCGTGACATTATGTCTTCACATGTTGTATTACTCCCAGTACCTGCCATGCCTATACTGCTCCCAGTATCTCCCACATGTTTTTACTGTTCTCGTATCTTTCACATGTTTAAATAACGGGTTAAGGGAAAACTGTTAGTATTGTACGTGAACATGACCCCCTTCTCCGTATGTACTTACCGCGCTCGGTGACATTCTATATGTGACCTTGCCGTATGTTCTGATCTCGCGTTTGTGTATGGATATACACCGATGCCGTTCGTGCACGTATGTGCATACCAGAAAATTGATATGTACCGCTGTACATCCTATTCACCTATTGACCGATTCACGTACATACTACGGTTTTAAACTTTTAAACTATATGTGGTCCTTTCTAAAAGAACCAATTAAACCATGATATGCCATGTTCCCTATGTTACTATGATACTGTGATCCCAGTTGTACCATGTGGCCATGTTTCCAGTATTTCCTATTTTATAGACTTATCACATCATGTTTCTTGTTGTACATCTCTTTCATTATATATTCAGTACTTTAGTTGTAGAGGCTGTACTTGCTCCCGTCCTGACAGGATAATGTTGTAGGTATACTTTTCGAAGAGGAAATGCTATGTGTTACATGTTATGGCACTGATTTTGAGGACCTGGCCTTAGCTCCAGAAGAGTCCCCAGCGGGGAACCTTACTTAGTTATCTTTCTTGTATTTTGAGACAAGACTTCGTCTATACTTATATTTGGATACTGGACTTTGTCTCCAGTTAGATACTTTGGTTATGTATTATTAAATCTATACTTGTTTACCTTCGCTTATAGATGCTGTGTTGTGATGAACCTTTAAATGTGATTTTAGAACTGTTAGCAGCTTAGATCCTTTATTGTCTATTCTTATAACAGCTTACTACGCTTTAACAAGCGTAGGCTGGACATGGCTCGGCCCGGCCCAACAATTTGGATAACGGGTCGTGACAAGTTTATCGGGCTCTAATATAATATTTGAAATAATTTTAAACAAAAGTAACATTAAATACATAATCAAATAGTAATCAAGTCTTGATCATTAAAAAATACAAACTGAAATAAGATTTATGATGAGGAATTGAAAAGTTTGGGTAGAGAAATTTATGATTTAAACTTTTTACTTAAGAAATATATATATATATATATATATATATATATATATATATATATATATATATATATATATATATATATATATCCGTTCAGGTATAACAACAGTTGGTATCTTTCGGAGGGCTACCTGGAGGCTGTAGCTGAGGGGCTTACCAGTGGCCAGGAGGGGACGGCTCAATTCCGTTTGGTTCGTCGTCTCAAGGCCACGAAGAGAGCCCTTAGGAGGTGGGTGAAAGGATTGCCCAAGTCCACCTTAGAAGATAAGGAGGTGGAGTTGCGGACCTTGCAGCAGGATATGCAAGCTGACATGATGAATGGGGACCTGACGGCTAGAGAGAAGGAGCTGATCGGAGAAATCAACATCCTGAGGCTACAGCAGGAGATTAGCTCGGCCCAGCGAGCCAAATGTTCCTGGTTGAAGGATGGCGACCGTTGCTCGAAGTTCTTCTATGATGTTATCCGGACTAGATAGAATCGGAATCACATCTCCCAGCTTCTTGATGCAGATGGAACTCTGTTGGGGACGCCGACTGAGATCCAGGGCGAGGCTGTCAGGTACTACTCTGAGTTATATTTCCAGACTGACTACCTTTCCGTGTTCCCAGAGGTTGTTACGAAGAGATTGGTGACTCCATACGGAAATAGTATTCTTCTTGCCCCTGTTACTCTGGAGGAGGTGGAATCTATTGTCAAGGTGACAGATCCCAACAAGGCTCCTGGTCCGGATGGTTTCAGCATTGGTTTCTTCAAACGACATTGGAACATTCTGAAGCATCAGGTCGTGGAGGTAGTCCAGGAATTCTTCACCAACGGGAAGCTTCTGAAAGAATTAAATCACACTTTTCTGACCCTGGTGCCGAAGAAGGAGGGAGCGACTGCTTTGGCTGATTTCAGACCTATTGCGTGCTGTAATTATCTTTATAAGATAATTACGCACCTTATGTGCCGGCGGATGGGGGGATCATGCAGGACTTGGTATTTCAGAATCAGGCTGCGTTCATCAAGGGGAGGTCGATCGCAGAGCATAGCCTCCTGGCACATGAGATGGTGAGGGGATTTAGCAGACCCGGTGGGGAGAAAGCTTGTGTAAAACTGGACATGAGGAAGGCATATGACATGGTCAATCGCGACTTTCTCTGTCATCTGATGACCGCCATGGGATTCGCGGAACACTGGGTTGAGTTGATCCGGGAGTGCATTACGTCACCTACCTTCTCCGTTCTCATCCAGGGCGTCCCTTATGGGTACTTCCAGAGCAACCGTGGGCTTAGGCAAGGTGACCCATTGTCCCCTTACCTGTTCACGCTGGTTATGGAGTACTTTACTTGTTTGATGGATCTGGCAGTGCACCGTGGACGGCTGGTACATCTGTTTCGGAGGATGGTCCCCCCAGTTACCTACCTTATTTATGCTGATGATCTGCTTGTGTTCATCCAGCCTTCGACGGAGGGGTTGCAAACGCTTGCGGCTATTATGGAAGATCTGAAGTCCTTTTCGGGTCTCCAGATGAACAGGGATAAGAGTAGGGTCTACTTCAGCTCCCTGTGCACCCGGAAGGAGGAGCGGGCTGATGTTCTGGGTATCGCGAGGAGTGATTTTCCGGTTCGATATTTAGGAGTGCCTCTCACAGTCAATTATGCGCGGGATCAGGATTGCCACAGTCTGGTAGAATATGTCCAGAGACGAGTTGAAGGGTGGCAAGCGGCAGGTCTGTCATTTGGCGGTCGCATTGAGCTGGTCAGATCGGTGATCTCGGCTGTGGCCCATTTTTGGCTGCAGTCAATCCTCCTTCCAGTGGCCACCATTCGGCGAGTGGAGCGTCTCTGTGCCGATTTCATTTGGAGGGGAGGTATGCATGCGATTTCCTAGGACCAGCTCTGTCGTCCCAGGAAGGAGGGAGGAGTGGGGCTTAGACCGTTGATGGAGATTAGGGAGGCTTCTGCGCTTAAGCTGGCCTGGAGATTCATCAGCGGGGGATCTCTTTGGGCGGACTGGATGTACAGCAGATATGTGAAGCAGGGCAGTTTTTGGACGTGTTCTACTGACAACAACCATTCAGTCACGTTCAAGACTGTCTTGAGACACAGGGGGGTGCTCAAGTCTGCTATCCGGAGGGTCATGAAGGATGGGTCGGGTACGGACCTCTGGCGGAATCCTTGGATTGATCGGCGTTCGTTGTTGGACATCAGAGGAGCCCCGTCTCATCAGGAGGACAGGCGTGGTCTGATGTGCAGTCGTATCATACGTGATGGGGAGTGGAGGCCGAATTCTTGTCGGTTCACTGAGGAGCTAGGTGGGTGCATTATGTCTACTGTCATTGATCCGACTTTGCCTGCGGATCGGTGGATTTGGGAGCCGACTGGAGCTTCTTCAGGGACTGGGGAGTTCCAATTTCGTAGCTGCTACAACCTTATCCGGCGTACTTTCCCGCTGAGTTCTGATTATGAGTTCGTTTGGTGCAAGGGTCTGGCCAGGAAGATCCAGTTGTGTGTTTACAAGCTGCTACTGGGCCGCCTCTTGACTAGAGATCGCCTGAGTTCGTTTGGAGTGCCGGTTCCGGATCCCAAATATGTGCTTTGCGGTTTGGAGCCTGAATCTATAAAGCATATCTTCTTCGAGTGCACTCTGGCGTGGCAGATCTGGTTGGAGCAGGGTCGTGTATTGGGAGTGTTCGCCTCCAAAAAATGTGTTGAGGACATCATCACGACGATCCGAGACAGCAGGGGTAGATGGCAGGACTGGTTCCGAACAGCCAGAGTTCGTCTAGCTGTTGCGGTTTGGCACGTATGGCGGGAGCGAAACCGTCGGATCTTTGAGGGGCTGGTCACCCCTCTAGTTGGCATTCTCCATAACATCGATTTTGATGTAAATGTTATGGAGAATTGATGAGTGATGAGTGGGTCCCACTCTGTTTGTATGTTGTAAGATTATGGTTTTTCATTTGGAATAAAATTCACCTTTTTCCAATATATATATATATATATATATATATATATATATATATATATATATATATATATATATATATATATAAGTCGGGTTTCGGGTTCTTCGGGTAATCCGACACATGAATCCGAGCCCAACCCAATTTTTGATCGGGTTCAAATATTTTAACCCATACTCGAGCCCGAACCCGAGTATCTTCAACCCTAACCCAACCCATTAACGGGTTTACCCGATCGGGCTCGGGTTTTGCCCGCCCAAGTTGCACCCCTACCAGATACTCATGTTTTGACTTCTATAAGTTTCTTCAAACCTTTTGTGTAATGGTTCAGACATGGAGCTTGTGGAACGAAGATGAAAGCTTTGAGCTAGTTGATGAAGCAATGAATAATAAATTTCCATCTAACGATGTCCTAAAATGTATAAAAATTGGTCTATTATGCGTGCAAAATCATCCGGAAGATAGGCCACTAATGTCATATGTTATCGAAATGTTGGGTGCGAGTGCTGATATTACATCTTTACGACATCCTAAGCAACCTGGTTTCATTGAGAGAATGGGCTTTGAATTGGACCATATTTCAAACAATCGAGCTTCCGGTACATCAAACGAATTAACAGTAACGCTTGATGGTAGATAGCTAGAAATTAATGTTTTGTCAGCTGTAAAAGTTTAGGAACAAATAATTTCATACAAAAATATGACTTCCTCTTGTATCCACTTACTAGATTTGGCAAGATTTCATTAGCAATGAAGTCTGTTTACATGACAATCATTGGTGATTTCAGCACCGCAAAGGACTGTTACATTGTATTATACTGCTAATTTAGTAAATAGAGAACATAATGTGGAATATCGTTGTTATATAGTTCTCGTGTTGTAAACCTCATGGCATGATTTATTGTATTAAGCGAGAGAGAGCGATTTGTAATCAAGTTTTATCTTGGCTTCGAGTCGTTGTAAATGTTGTTAGAATATCAATAAAAGGAATCATTCTTTTGTATATCTTATGTCGATGCAACTTTTCTGCTACAATAACTATGTATCTTAGATGTTCAAATTGGCTATTTTGGTGCATTATCATGTACAAGTGCAATTGAGGTTTTTACGACATTGCGCCCGGTGGCAATTTATCGATTCTTCTGAATTGGGCTTGACATGTAGCTAAGCTCAATGAGTGTTTCGTAATACTTCAAGCCTATTAACACGTCCGAATAATATCCTCCTAGGACAGTATGAAGTCGGTGTCCCTGATATCGTTTGTGGAAAATTTACACCAAGCCTTATACACAAGTTGTTCGTGACCATATATACAAATACATATGTTGTTGGAATTATTCAATAATAGGGGCAACACATGTAAAATTAATTGTGTTGAGCTATCTAAATAATTAAGCCAAATTAAAGTGGTTTATTTGAAAAATTGGCTTAAGGGTATATTTGTCATGGAAATATGTGTAGATACCGAAGATAAATCTAATTTGATGAGGGGCCAAATTAGAAATAAATAAATATATATAGCCTCATTATGCCATAAGCGATTAGGTCACATCTCTAGAAATAGTGTTGAATGACTTGTGTTTGATGGGATTTTTGGATTCCATTGACTTCACAGACTTTAATATCTGTGTTGAATGTGTAAAGGAAAACAGACTAAAAACTGTAAACAACTAAGTTATTGGTTATGTTAACAGATCAAGGGGTTAATAAATTTTATGATCCCACACAAGTAAAATTTTTGAGACGAGAAGTATAATATTTTTTGAGGATATTAAGTTTGGGGGAGAAATAAAGTTAGGAACATTATATTTGAGGATGAATCGATTTCGATTCCTACTATAACTTTTGACGATTTGCAGGTTTCTATACCTGTCATTGATTAAGAAGTGAATTCGAAACCTCAATAAGACAATGTCGAATTACCTTTATAAGTCAATGTTGAGCTACCTCAACAAGTCAACGTAGCTGCACCCCCATTCAAGATAAGGTAATTGTTTCTGAGGAACAGACTCAATAGTCTCAAGAACCGGTGTTGTTGAGACAGTCCATCAAGAGAATAAAGAAATATAGTTTCGAATAATCTTGTCATATTTCTCTAGGAACGTGAGGAAGACTGTGGAATACTGAAAGATGATCTAATTAACTTCCGTTAGGCATGAAAAGTTTTAATTCTTACAAGTGGATTGAGATAATGAATAAGGAGTATAAAGCTATACAAGACAATAAAGTTTAGGAACTTGTCCCATTACCAAAAGGTATGAAGTCCATTGGTTGCAAATGGGCATTTAAAACCGAGAAGGATTTGAAAGATAATGTGGAGAGGTATAAAGTACGTATTTTACCTGGTGGCTTTACTCAAAAGTTATGGATTGATTTTAAATAGACTTTCTCTTCGGTATCTTTGAAAGATTCTTTTAAAACATTCATAGCACATGTACATTTTGATCTTGAGTTTACATCAAATAGATGTCAAAACGACGTTTCTCAATGGTAACATTGACGAAACAATTTATATGGTAATATGTTTCAATCAAACATTCTATTATATTACAAATTCAATTACATTACAAATCTAATTCCATTACGATTACATTACAATAAGTCAAACAAAACCTTAATTCTTCTCAAAGAAAAACGGATTCCACAGTACGTCATCTCAACCCGAACCTTCTGAAGCCTAAATCAAAATTAGAATTGGCCTCACGGATTGAAGAGAGGTCTAAAGCCATAGTTCCGACTTTAAATCAAAATTACAAATAGAAAAATTAAAAAAAGAAAACCCCAAATAAAAGAGGAGAGTTGGTGATGTACCATAGATGGGAGGGAGAAGATGGGGTGGCGAGTGGCGACTGGGGAGTGGCAAAGTGGCAGAGCTGCGGGCGTGGAGAGATGGAGAGCATAACAAACTGTCACGCACAAAAGTTTACGTCCCACCGAGATGGACTTGTGTAACTCTACGCCGAGCGGGATTATGCTGGAAGTTTCTGGAACGTTCTAAAAGATGGTGAAATTCTCTGGAAGACTCAGAATCTTTCATGAAGACTCATAAACTTCCTAAATGTTTTAGAAGTCTCCTTATAAATATCTAGGTTCTAGAGTTTCCTAGAATAATTCCTGGAATATGCTGATTCCAGAAGTTTCTTGGTGTTTCCATGTAAGCCGGCACTATAAGTAAGTGGGAGGCCTCGTTTGTTCCTCACCGTCCAAAGTTGTAGTCTCTTCTAGTATAATGAAGTTTTAATCTTCCAATCTCTCTTTTGCTCCAAATTATTCTCAATGTCGCCATAGCAATCTAGCTAAACGAGTTCGGAAAGGCTGGCACGGGTCTTCAACTAGAAAGTTTGTGCGTCGCAAGGGTCGAAGTGTAGCCTAAAACACTAAGTCCGTGACAAGTGGTATCAGAGCGAAGGTCGGTTGGTGCCATGTCGACATCCGAGAACGTCCAGGAGGACACACGTCGCCTAAGAAGGGGCATGCCAAGACGCACAAGAGGGACAAGAGTAAGGAGACTATAAATGTTGTAGTGTAGAAGGTATGGCGCAGCAAGATGTAACAACTATGATATTCTTCTGGAATTCCTGGGAAATTCTTCCCCCCCATCTACTATACATAGCTATACCCACATGTGTACACACTATGATCTATATGCTGTTGTCATACATAAAACACATACATATACACTGTTGTACACATCCTTACGTGCACTGATACTCATTTCCAGACAACACATATGCAAGCCCAAAATCCGAAAGCTTAGCTGTGTAATCCTGTAAGACGAGGAAAGAAGTAGGTTTCAGACTATAAATCCTATTTTCTTGTTGCACATAAAATACACTTAAGTTCAGCTAGAAGGAAGCTACAGATTGTTTGTTGCATCCAGAAGACATCTTTAGCTGGCCTTAAGAATCCGAGTGAGTAGGCTAAGAAAATTTGATGTTTCATGACTTTTCATGAATAATAGAGCATAGTCAAGAATTTAACTTATCTTCTTAACTCTTTCATTATAGACTGATAGGTAAATAATGTAAACTGAAGATGGGATCTTTTTCCATGCTTGAAAGTGAATCCACAGTAGAATATTTTTTCTCAAATTTGTTTGTGTCTATACTTACATCTCTTTTATGCCATGCCTACCCTGATGCTCCAGTGTTGCAGGATATAGTTTTTTTATACCAGAAACAAGGATATGTCAATTTGCTATTGTAGTGGAATTAGAAAGAATGTAAAAACAACTAACAATTTAGCTTTTCCTTTCAATACTTCTTAACAGTTCGCGAGACATAACAAGAGCAACCCCTAAAGGTTTTAAGAGAAAAATTGACAGGAGTGGCAATCTATTGCAATCCTAGAAATATCTAAGACTTGATCATGTCACGCCTCGGTCCCGTAGGACCGATCGTCCTCGCTAAGACGTGATGCCGCATGAGCCTAGATTGCGCTCAGCGCTCACGCAAGACGGATTCCATAACAGCCAATTATAGGCTAAGCGACGGGATCGTCGCACAAAAGTCCCAAGCAGAAATATTGAATAAGCGAAGGTAACACAAGTATTGAAACAAAATCAGAGTCTTTTATTAATGACAAAAGAAATATTACAAAGGCGCGAAGCCGAGATTATAAGTCGCTCAAGCTCACTTTTGTCTCTGTTTACAATCACTCAACTTCCTCTCTCATCTCTCAATACAATTTGACGAAGCCAACAGATGCTTCAGATAGGCGATGTCCATACATTATATCCCGTATAAGTCCAGACTTCATGCGGCCGTACGTCTCGAAACGCAAAAGAACTCCATGTCTCGATGCATCCAAGCGAGCACCGCGTCAACGAGCTTCTACCTATGCATGCACATGAAAACTGTGTGGATGTCAGTACTCAACTGTACTGGTGGAGTGAGCTCCTCGCCCACCCATACAAAACCAACTTTTCATAAATTTTTGTGCAACGTAGTCCCTTTATGATTGTCTTTCTATGCTTATCTTAGGATCAGTTTTAGGACATAGACGCCTTGGCCTATTTTGTGACTCTAGACCATCACCGAACATGTGCACCGATAACTTACTTATCATTGTACCTCTAGACCCTGCTCGTGCTGACAACGTCAACTTATCGACTCGTGCTTGCCTTTCTGTAACTGTCTAAACCTATTTTCGTATATTTTTGAATTATTGAAAATTTTCTAATCTTCTCTTTGCTTTAAGTAAACCTGTTATATTGAATTTGGTTAATCAAAATTGATTTCAATCTCAGATTAATTATATTTTCTAAAAATCTTGATTTTCCTTTTTCTAACGTTTAGTAATGCTAGTGTTTCAATATTTGTTTAGATGCAATATTTGAATGAATATTCTAATAGTAAATTAATTAGCTAAGTTATATGTTGAACTACTCTAAATATATTTGTTAATAATTTGTCTAAAATGTTTTCTTTCAAAAACATATATAAATTAATATTATTTGACTAAACTATCTTATTACTAGTATATATTTAAAAGCTATTTTGTAAATTCTATCTTGATTTTGATAATGTTACTTTCAGCAAATAAAAATGGTATTTACTGTTGGATTAATGGGAAGGATTAGTTTTGATCTATTCAGTCAGCGATGAACTGTTTTCGTGATTATTATTAATTATTAGTTAAAGAGAATAATTGTTTTGGGAGAATAAACACTATGTTTGGGAACATAGGAGGGGAGGGAGAGGAAAATTTGAGGCCTCGTTTGGTTCACGGATTCAAGGAAGTAGAAAAGGAAAGTTGTTCCTTTCCTTTGTTTGGTAACCACAAACTTGGGAATCAATTTCCCCACAAGGGAGAAAATTGGAGGGAATATGCTTCCACTCATGACCCATGGGATTGATTTTCCCTCCTCCTTTCCCAACATTTATTACAAAAGTTATGACAAAAGTAACCATGTGTTATTGCTTATTTTACCATTAATTTTTCATAATGTTATTTTTATTTTATATGTAAGGATATTATTGGAACATTACTATATTTTTGCTTTCCTTTCCTGCACCAACCAAACAACGGAAAGGAAATGTGACAGGAATCCTACTTTCCTATTCCCATGGAAAATACAAAGGAATGCATTTCCTTTCCGTGAACCAAACGAGGCCTGAGAGGAAGGAAAATTGAGGGAGAGGAAAATTAACTTTACTTCTTCTTGTTTGGATGAACAAAAAGTAGGGGAAGGAAAAGTTTAAAAACAATTTTTTATTTGTTTATGGATATAGGTATAATTACTATTTCCTCCTTGGTATTCTCAAATGATGATTTAATATTAACTTTTTGAGGGGTAGTGGGGTAAATTCACTCAAATTCCTCTCATCTCTCTCCATTTTCCTCCCACATTTGGGAGGAAAATTTTTTGGTAGGACCCACCTACTTTTTCCTCTCAAATTTTCCTCCCCCATGTTCTCTCCCCCTTTCCAAACACCATCATTTAAAATTTTCCTCTCACTTTCCCCTCAACTTTTTCCTTCCTCCCATTTTCCACCCTTCCCAGACAGTACCTAACTGTTTATTGACAGTTGACAATAGGCAGAAGTTAGTTATTAGTTTGTTATGAATTGGTTATTAATTAGTTACAAATCTGTTTCAAGTTATTTCTAAAAGCCTCCAGATTAATTACCAACATTGCTACTGTCCAAGCTGGGGGAACACCCATATTATTTTATTATAAATTCTGACACAAGCACAGTTTCTCACACACATCACTCTCAATTCCCTCCACCAGTGCTTCTTGGCCGACCGCCGGCCGCCTGAGCCACCGCACTCTCGCCGGAGGTCCACCGCTCCGACATTCTCACCACCACCGCCGAGGAGCACCACCGCGAGTTCGCTGTGGCATCGTCGGAGTATGCCAATGGCCGCCATCACTCAGATCTGATCTAGCTCACTAGATCCACGACGACGACCTCGTCGCCGACCGGAGACGTCAGGCTACCAGTCCTTATCCCGTCGAGCGAAGCCTCACAACCGCTGTGTCCAACCGGAGAAGACGAAGTAGCCGTCAACGACAACCGTCACCGTCGAACAGCACCATGGAGAACTGCGCCATCTTCTTGAGGACCGAGCTGCTTCCTCGATTACCACGACGACTCTTTGATCCTCGTGCCACCCCTTCGGTTTCCACGCGGCCACCTCGAGCAGTGATACGAGCCCAGCTCATTGGCTCAGTATCCTTCCTTTTCTTTTCCTTGTTCCAGCATTCCTTTTATTGCATAGGTAGTTATGACAGTTGGCCATGTGATACCCTCATTGCCACGTCATTGTCCAGCTCAACAGTTGCAGCCAATCAGTGCCTGCACATGACAGAGCAGTGGACACATCAGCAGCTAGGTAAGAGTATAAATACATTGTATAGAGAAGAAAGAGGGATTAGACTTTTGTTATCAGAAATTGTTCTTCTCCTGCATTTTTACTTACATTGTATTTCCAGCTTTTATATCAATAAAATTCCCAAAAATCTCCCAAATACTTTCTTCCAATCTGTTAATTGTTGATCAAGATGGCAAACCATGGTAGAAATTCCAGTCTCTATGTTCCAGGAGTCCGGGAACCTACCAATTTGGTTTCAGAGCACCTAGATCCGGTCAGTGAAGGCAGCCATGAAGGAAGCTCGAGCCATGGCGGATCTGTGGGAATTGTGTTCGATGGACGACGAGGCCTTGATGAAGAACGGATCGACGCAGTCGAAGACACTGTAGGAGCTCTGTCAGGTACTGTACTGGATCTCTCTAGAAAATTTGAGCAATATGATGGTCGATTTGATAGAATTGAAAGGATGTTAGAAGAGCTAACCCTAGCTCGAAGAGACTCTGAGCATCTGATTCCCCAGGGGAACCCATCTCCATTGTTGACATCATCTACACCTGCACCACCAATGTTAGCTCAAACTTTTACAGCACCAATTAGCAACACAGCCCCAGGAAGTATGGGATCTGCAGTGATGCCGGCATCTATGGGATCTGGTGAGCAAACCTTATCACCACCCATAAGAACACTGGCAAATACACAAGCACTAGGAGTTGTGGCAAGCCAACCCCCATATCCAAATAATCCTGCAGTATTTTTCACCCCACCAAGGCTTAATACTCAAGCCCTACCATTCAATCCCCAGAATAATATTCATCAGAATAGGGGACCATCTGCACATAGGCTCAAATTGCCTGAGTTTGATGGCACAGGAGATGTTGAAGAGTGGTTAATGAGGGTGGATCATTATTTCAGTTTTTACAACACCCCAGAGTGTGACAGGGTCAAATTGTGCTCAGTTCAACTGAAAAACATAGCAGCATATTGGTTGCACTGGGTTATGAAGCTCAAAAATGGTTTTATGTCCTGGGGGGACTTCTACCAGAGCATCAGGATGGAATTTGGTCCTTCACAGTTCACTGATTACTTAATTGACTTGAAATTGCTTAAACAAGATGGAGGAGTACAAGAGTACAATTCCCAATTTCAAAGGATTGCTCAAAGGGTGCAGGGAATCCCTGAAAATGGCCTTATAAGTCACTATATTGGGGGGTTGAAGGAGGAAATCAGGTATGAAATGCAGCTCTCCAACCCCAGGAGCCTACTGACAGCTATGCAGCTCTCCAAGTTGCATGAAGCCAAGTTCTTAGCACTCAGAAGAATTTATAAAGGGGGTTCCTACTCCAGTAAATACAGTGTGGCAGTTGATTCCCCAACTAACCCTGTCCAAATGTTTCCAACTGTTTCAGAACAAGGAAAGAAGGCCACCACTCACACTCCAGCACCAGGAAGACCTACCATATCTCCAACAGAAATTGTTAGGAGAAAAAACTTGGGGTTATGCTTCTTGTGTGAAGACAAGTGGTTTAAGGGTCATAAATGTAAAGAGAAAAGACTGTTTATGCTAATTGCAGATGAAGACCAAGGGGATGAAGTCAACAAGGAAGAAGAATACAAAAATCAGAAAGACACTGCTTCAGAGAATTTCTCCATCTCCCTACAGGCACTGTCAGGAACCAATCAATGCTCTACTATGAAATTGAGGGGTACTGTTCAAGGCAAACCAGTCCTCATTTTGGTTGATTCTGGATCAACCCACAGCTTTGTGGATAAATAATTCAGTGAAAGGTTACAGCTCCCTGTCACTGCTAATGAAGCTTTTGAAGTCTTAGTGGCTAACGGGGATAAGTTGCAGAGTAAAGGGCTATGTTCTGATGTGATGATTGACTGCCAAGGGAAGAAGCTAAGGGTGAATCTACTCAAATTGCCTATTACAGGATGTCAAATTGTTCTAGGGGCTAACTGGCTTCGTACCCTGGGAGACATTAATTGGAACTTCCACAAACTGACTATGAAGTTTGAGCACCAAGGGCAGAAATACACTCTCAGAGGATTGAATGCTGACAGGAACAGTCTAAATGAGGTGGACAGCAAGGACCTCAGGCAAAAATTTCAATTCTACATCATTCAGTTATATACTCTGGAGAATGCCTCTATGACACCAGGTACAAACTCTGCTCTCAAACCCTTACTAGATAGGTTTAATCACCTATTTGAAGAGCCTACAGGCCTGCCCCCCAAGAGGGACTTTGATCACAGAATTCCCTTGTTACCTGGAGCCCCTCCAGTTTGCCAAAGGCCCTACAGGCACCCTTATATACACAAAAATGAAATAGAGAAGCAAGTTACTGAAATGTTGACTAGTGGAATTATTAGGCCAAGCACTAGCTCTTACTCTTCTCCTGTTATCTTAGTTAAAAAATCAGATGGCTCTTGGAGAATGTGTATAGATTATAGGGCCTTAAATCAAAACACAGTAAAGGATAAATTTCCTATTCCATTTATAGATGAACTGTTTGATGAACTCTATGGAGCCACAATTTTCTCTAAACTAGACCTGAGATCTGGATATCATCAGGTTAGGGTAGTTGAAGAAGACATCTCCAAAACAGCTTTTAGAACTCATGAAGGACACTATGAGTTCCTTGTGATGCCCTTTGGGCTCACTAATGCACCCTCCACCTTCCAGGCAATGATGAACACCCTGTTCAAAGATTACCTGAGAAAGTTTGTACTTATTTTCTTTGATGATATTCTGATTTACAGTAAAAGTTTTGAAGAGCACTTAGTACATTTGGAGAAGGTGTTTTGCAAACTCTCAGAGAATAACTTGAAGATCAAACAGAGCAAATGCCAATTTGCCCTAGCTAAAGTTGGGTATTTGGGGCATGTTATATCTCAAGAAGGAATACAGGTGGACACAGAGAAGACTGAGGCAGTAGATCAGTGGCCAGTACCCACTACAATCAAAGGTCTAAGAGGTTTCCTAGGACTCACTGGGTACTACAGAAGATTTATACAGGGTTATGGGGCTATAGCTAAACCTCTAACTGACTTACTCAAGAAGAATACCTTTCAGTGGAATGATATAGCCCAGAGTGCTTTCCAGCAATTGAAGTTGGCCCTGACTAGACCACCAGTACTGAGGATGCCCAATTTCTCTGAAACCTTTGTGCTAGAATGTGATGCATCAGGTGAGGGCATAGGTGCAGTCCTTATGTAAGGGGGAAAACCTATAGCTTTTCTAAGCCAGGGTTTAAAAGGGAAGACCAAGGCCCTATCCACCTATGAAAAGGAGATGTTAGCTATATTGTTGGCCATTAAAAAATGGAATCAGTACTTGTGGGGGAGAGAGTTCATCATTAAGACTGATCACCAATCTCTCAAATATCTCCTGGAGCAAAAGATGTGCACAGAAGCTCAGCATAAGTGGTTAGCCAAATTGCAAGGGTACAATTACATGGTGGAATATAAAAAAGGAAGGGAGAATATTGCTGCAGATAGCCTTTCCAGGAAGGAGACACTGTCTTTATGTGCTGTTACAGTGATCAATGCTGACTGGCTAACACAATTCCAGGAGCAAATGAAACATTCAGACTTTTACCAAGAGCATCTGAACAAGTGGGAACAAGGCAAGTTGAATCCTACTAAATACTCTTTGAAACAAGGTCTTCTCTATTACAAAAACAGACTATTCATAGATCCCATGTCTGATTTTGTGACTACCATGCTGACCATGTCCAGGCAGGTCATTCAGGTGTAACAAAAACTCTGCACAGGCTCAAAAAGTGCTGCTACTGGAAGGGAATGAAGACTTCTGTCAAGAATTACATCAAGGCTTGTGGAGTGTGTCAGCAAAACAAATCTGAAAATACGTCCCCAGCTGGATTATTACAACCCCTACCCATACCTGATAGAATATGGGAGGATATTTCTATGGATTTCATAGAGGGATTACCTACTAGCTACCACAAAACTACTATAATGGTAGTAGTAGATAGATTGACAAAATACATTCATTTGTTTTCTCTGTCTCATCCCTATACTGCTGCTATGGTGGCTCATGTTTTCATTGAAGGAGTTTATAAACTCCATGGAATGCCTAAGTCTATAGTTTGTGATAGAGATCCAATATTCACAAGCCAATTTTGGCAGGAATTCTTCAAGGCTCAGGGAACCCAATTGAAGTATAGTACTGCCTACCATCCTCAAACAGATGGGCAGACAGAAGTTACCAACAGGTGCATTGAAGCTTACTTGAGGTGTTTCTGTGGGCATAGGCCTCATGAGTGGAGTAAGTTCCTTCCTTGGGCTGAATTTTGGTTCAACACCAATTGGCACTCTTCCACCCAAGTCACCCCCTTCGAGGCTGTCTATGGTAGACCTCCTCCCCATATTCTAACCTACATTCCTGATCCCCCTCAAGACAGAATTGTAGAAGAGGCCCTGAATTCCAGAGACAATGCATTACAACTACTCAAAGACAATGTACATATAGCCCAAGACAGAATGAAAAAATTGTCTGACACTAGAAGAACTGACAGGGTGTTTGAAGTTGGGGACTGGGTTTTTCTCAAATTGCAACCTTATAGGCAAGTCTCAGTTGGACAGAAAAGACCCCAGAAGTTGTCTCCTAAATACTTTGGGCCCTATGAAGTTTTGGCAAAAATTGGTACAGTGGCTTACAAGTTAGCACTACCAGTTGGTTCCCTCATCCATCCAGTATTCCATGTTTCACAGCTTAAAAAGAGGATTAGTGATAACAGCGAAGTCCAAGCTGGAGCCCCTACTCACTTAGAAGGTTTAATTCTAGAACCTGACTTGAACTTAGAGAGGAGGTTGGTCAAGAGAGACAACAGAGCTTCTGTGGACTTACTGGTGCAATGGAAACATTCAGACCGAGAGCATGCTCAATGGATTTCTTATGAGCACTTCATCAAAACATACCCCCACTTTGACCTTGAGACAAGGTCAGTTTAAGAGGGGGGGGGGGGAATTGATACGAGCCCAGCTCATTGGCTCAGTATCCTTCCTTTTCTTTTCCTTGTTCCAGCATTCCTTTTATTGCATAGGTAGTTATGACAGTTGGCCATGTGATACCCTCATTGCCACGTCATTGTCCAGCTCAACAGTTGCAGCCAATCAGTGCCTGCACATGACAGAGCAGTGGACACATCAGCAGCTAGGTAAGAGTATAAATATATTGTATAGAGAAGAAAGAGGGATTAGACTTTTGTTATCAGAAATTATTCTTCTCCTCATACCTGCATTTTTACTTACATTGTATTTCCAGCTTTTATATCAATAAAATTCCCAAAAATCTCCCAAATACTTTCTTCCAATCTATTAATTGTTGATCAAGATGGCAAACCATGGTAGAAATTCCAGTCTCTATGTTCCAGGAGTCCGGGAACCTACCAAGCAGCGAGCCGCTCCTTCGAAGATCGACCAGCCACCGGCCTCGCCTCCACGTCCTGACCGCCTCGCCGTGAAGTTCACCGCCAGGTCTATTCGATGCCACCGGAGGTCGCCACACCATAGTTCGTCGAAGCCTAGCCACCGGATCTGCACCGCCTTCCGTGGATCAAGTCGAAGAGAGCTTCGTCGTAGAAGATGAAGCCACCGCAGCGCGTCAGACCGTCGAGGATCGACATCACCACCGCACCAAGGTCAGTCTCCGCCTTGAGCTACTCGAACCCCGCTCTTCATTCTTGCTTTTAGGGTTTGAGTGTGGGAATTTGGGGAAGAATATTGGGTTAGGGTTTCTTGAACGTTCTGTTACAGCACCAAATAAGCTCAGTATAGAGCCATTGATTAATTGGACCAAACCAGTAGTATAGACTTAGTATCATAGGGTATTAGAGTAAACCAGAGTAAGAGCATCTCCAACCCTATTGTGTGTTTGAAAAAAATGGTTGCCACATAGGAATGACAACCATTTTTTCCAAAAGTACTTCTCCAATGCAAATGTGAAATAAAGTGTGGAGTTGACATGGCAATGACATGGCAAAGACAATGTGAAGTTGGTTGTCTAGATCTAGACAATGCACTTCACAATGACTTTGTCTCCACATCATCAATTATGAATATAAATATTTATAAAAAAGTTGAAGAAGTGGAGGAGTTGCCTTGGAAGTTGGAAAAAATACTTTTTATTGTCCCCTCAATACTTTTGCATTGGAGAGAGTTTTTCTATCTCATTGTCTTTTGAGATATAATTTTGCCACATAAACAAGACATTGTCTTGTGGCTCATGCCACATAGGAGCCACCTAAGACTCACAACACTTAACAAGACAATAGGGTTGGAGATGCTCTAAAACTGTTAGCTCTCCTTATTTGCCAGCCTGCCAGCATGTGCCATTCTCCTGACGTGGCATCCTGCTAGCCTGTGCCATTCTCATGACGTGGCATTCTGTTACAAGCTGTCAGAGAGCAATAACAGCAACTACCTATAAATAATGTAGTGAGGAATGATGGAGTGATTAGCCAAAAATTGTTCTATAATCTTCTTCTTCTTCCTTCCAATGTTCTGAATACTCTTTCCCTTCAATATAATCTCCAATTTCCCAGTTATCTCTCTGAGTTCTTCTGAAATTCTCTTATTCTTTTCCCATATTCTCTGATTCATGGCAATGACTAATGTTTCTCCACCAGCTCCTGGAATTTTGGGAAGAGGACCCAACAACTTGGTATCAGAGCCACTCGAACCTGTAGTCGAGGGCAGCCGCGAGGGAAGCACGAGCCGAGGGGAGTCGAGCAGAGGCTCCTAAGAAGGAAGACGAATGCATCAGTAGTAGCTCTGGCAGGTACAGTTTTAGATCTCAATGGCAAGTTTGAGAAATTTTTTGAAGAAGCAGCTAGATCTAAACAAAAATCTGATATAGCAAATGGCAGTACAAATCAAAACATATCACTGCAAAGCTCACCTCACAATATTAGCAATCAACACTGGGGAGTGCATCCTGTACTAAATGTTCCACCAGTGCTTGCATTTGAACAAACACCACATGGGCAAGGAAGAAATTTGAACCCTCCACTGTTACCCACACCTGCACACTTTCAACCACCAAATGAACCTGTTCAGGCCAAACAGAGCGGGGGTCAACCCACCCTACGCTTAAAACTTCCTGAATTTGATGGAGAAGGAGATGTGAATGAATGGTTAATCAGAATTAACAACTACTTCAACTTCTACAACACACATGAGGCTGACAAAATCAAAGTCTGCTTAGTCCAACTCAAAGGGACATCAGCCTATTGGATGGATTGGCTAATGAATATCAAAAATGGAAGAGTTACCTGGGAAGAATATTGTACCAGCATTCGTGTAGAATTTGGGCCCTCCCAATTTACTGACCACATCATTGATTTGAAGTTGTTAAAGCAAGACAATAGTGTACAAGAATACAACTCTTAGTTTCAGAAAATCTCAAAAAAAGTGCAATGCTTCCCAGAGGAATGTTTAATCAGTCATTATCTTGGTGGTTTGAAAGAAGAACTGAGATATGAAGTTCAGATTGCTAATCCTAGATCCCTGATAGCAGCAATGCAGGTATCCAAATTATATGATGCCAAGTTTATGGCAATCAAAAGAAACTACAAAGGAGGGACTTATGGCCATAAAAATTTGAATGTTTCAACTTACAACCAAGGGGTAACTTCTAAATCCTGGAAGAAACCTCTTGCTGACAGTACAGGAGCTACTGCAGGACCCACCAAGACCACCATATCACCTTCAGAGATCCTGAGAAGAAAAAGCTTGGGGTTATGTTTCCTATGTGATAAGAAGTGGTTCAGGGGGCATAAATGCAAGGAGGAAAAGCTGTTTATGTTAGTAGCAGATGAAGAAGACCCAGTTGAAGAAATTAAAAACTTATCTGATGTGGCAGCAAGCTTTGTAAGCAATCTCCAACCTGCATTTGATATCTCTTTACATGCTATATCAGGTAACTCTCATAAATCCACTATGAGGCTCAGAGGATCCATTAGGAATAAACCAGTGTTAATCTTAGTGGATTCTGGTTCCACCCACAACTTCATAGACTCATCTTTCAGTGAAAGACTAGGCCTGGCTATCCACAATAACCAATCTGTTGAAGTTACAATAGCTAATGGTGAGAAGCTTATCAACAAAGGAATGTGCACAGAAGTCACCATCGATTGTCAAGGCCATCGAATCAAGGCAGACTTTCTACTATTACCTCTTCCAGGTTACCAAATAGTGCTGGGGGCCAGATGGCTTAGCACCCTAGGCAACATCATATGGAATTTCCAGGAGTTATTCATGGCATTTGAGGAGCAAGGAGTTACCAAATTATTCAAGGGGGTCAAGACTCACAGAAATCATCTACAGGAGCCTGCAACTAAAGACATGAGACAGAACTCTCATATTTACATCATCCAATTGTGTGCTCTAGAAGGAGGTAACCAAAACATGACAGTTCATCCAGGGAATCCTGACATTGCAATTATACTTGAGAAGTATAACTACTTATTTGAAGAACCCACATGGTTACCACCCAAAAGACTTTTTGATCACAGAATTCCTCTCATACCTGGGTCAATGCCAGTCTGTAATAGGCCTTACAGACATCCATACATGCATAAGAATGAGATTGAAAGGCAAGTACATGAGATGTTGCACACTGGAATAGTAATAACCAGTAACAGTTCCTATTCTTCTCCAATAATCTTAGTTAAAAAACCTGATGGGTCATGGAGACTGTGTGTAGATTACAGAGGTCTAAATCAAAATACAGTGAGAGATACCTTCCTAATTCCCTTCATTGAAGAATTATTTGATGAGCTGCATGGAAGTCAATACTTTTCGAAGTTGGACTTGAGAGCAGGGTACCATCAGGTGAGAATGGCAGAGGAAGATATTCACAAAACAGCCTTTCGAACTCATGAAGGTCATTATGAGTTCCTTGTGATGCCTTTTTGCCTCACAAATGCTCCTTCAACCTTTCAAGCTCTGATGAATGAAGTATTCAAAGGCTACTTAAGAAGGTTTGTGCTAGTTTTTTTGATGATATCCTTGTTTATAGTGCTAATCTACAGGAGCACTGTAAGCATTTGGAAGCAGTCTTCCTCAAATTATCAGAGAACCAGTTGAAGCTAAAGAGAAGTAAATGTATGTTTGCACAGAAGCAAGTAGGGTACTTGGGGCACATCATTTCTAGCAAAGGGGTGCAAGTGGACCAAGACAAGATCAATGTTGTAATTGAGTGGCCCATTCCAAAGACTCTTAAGGAGTTAAGAGGTTTTTTAGGGCTTACATGATACTATAGAAGGTTCATACAAGGCTATGGGTCTATAGCCAACTCCCTCACTGAATTGTTAAAGAAGAACTCCTTCCTTTGGAGTGAAAAAGCTCAGAGTGCCTTTGAGAAATTAAAAGAGGTACTTACCCAACCTCCAGTTTTAGCCATGCCATACTTCAATGAAGAGTTTGTTATATAATGTGATGCTTCTGGGACTGGAATATGAGCAGTCCTAATGCAAAAAGGAAGACCTATAGCTTACCTCAGTCAAGGCCTCAAGGGGAGAAATGTTGCACTATCTACCTATGAAAAGGAGATGTTAGCCATACTTCTAGCTGTGAAGAAATGGAGTCAATATCTGTGGGGAAGGAGTTTTCTCATCAGAACAGATCACAAATCTCTTAAGCACATGATAGAGCAGAAGATTCATACAGAGGCCCAGTATAAATGGCTTGCCAAACTTCATGGGTATCAGTACAAGATAGAGTACAAAAGAGGAAGGGAGAATGAAGCAGCTGACAGCTTATCAAGAAGAGGGGAAGCTTCACTAACTGCTATCGCAGACTGGATACAAGACTTCAAACAACAAATGCAAGTTTCTGACTACTATAAGAAGCAGTTACAGAAATGGGAGCATGAGAAGCTTGACACCAACAAGTATACACTCAGGAATGATCTACTCTACTACAAAAATAGACTATTACTTGATCCAGATTCAAACTTTGTTCAAGAAATGCTCAAGGAACACCATGACAAGTTCCAAGGGGGACATTCTGGTTTTGTGAAAACTTTGCACAGACTTAGAAGGGTCTACCACTGGAAGGGCATGAAGAAGGCTGTCCAAACTTATGTCCAAACTTGTGAAGTATGCCAACAGAATAAAAGTGAGCACACATCACCTGCAGGGCTTTTACAGCCCCTTCCTGTTCCAGACATAGTATGGAAGGATATATCACTAGACTTCATTGAAGGATTGCCCCTTAGCCACCACAAAACCACCATAATGGTTGTTGTTGATAGGCTATCCAAATATATACACCTATTTGCACTCAATCATCCCTATACTGCAGCACAGGTGGCCCAAATCTTTATTGAAGGAGTTTTCAAACTACATGGCATGCCTATATCTATGGTTTCAGACAGAGACCCTATCTTTACCAGTTGCTTCTGGAAGGAGTTTTTCAAATTGCAAGGGACTCACTTGAAATACAGCACTGCTTACCACCCTCAGTCAGATGGGCAAACAGAGGTAACAAACAGGTGTATTGAGAGTTATCTGAGATGTTTTTGTGGTCACAAACCCAGGGAATGGAGTAAATTTCTGCTCTGGGCAGAATATTGGTTCAATACAAATTGGCACTCAGCTACTAAAGTCACACCGTTGAAGTGGTCTATGGAAGAACACCCCCACACATATTGACTTATGTGCCAGATGCTATACAGGACAGAGAAGTTGCTACAAACCTGTTGGCCAGAGATAATGCCTTACTGTTGTTGAAGGACAATCTTCAATTAGCTCAAGAAAGGATGAAGAAATTGGTAGACTCCCATCGAACTGAGAGAGACTTCGAACCTGGGAATTTTGTGTATCTGAAACTGCAACCTTACAGGCAGTCCTCTGTGGCTCAAAGAAGACCTCAAAAATTGTCTCCCAAATACTTTGGACCTTATCAAGTATTAGCCAAGATAGGGACAGTTGCATACAAACTTCAACTACCAGAGGGATCACTGATACATCCTACATTCCATGTGTCACAACTAAAAAGACACATAAGCAGGAAGACATCAGTTCAAACTGGACTACCTAATCACAGGGAGGAATTGCTGCTCGAACCAGATTGGGTTTTAGATAGAAGACTAGTCCAGAGAGGTAATCAAGCAGTTGTGGATTTACTTGTGCAATGGAAAGACAGTGCTGAAGAAGAAGCTCAGTGGGTACACTATGAAGAGTTCATTAAAACCTATCCTCAATTTGACCTTGAGACAAGGTCCAAATGAAGGGAGGGGCAGTTGTTACAGCACCAAATAAGCTCAGTATAGAGCTATTGATTAATTGGACCAAACCAGTAGTATAGACTAGTATCATAGGGTATTAGAGTAAACCAGAGTAAAACCGTTAGCTCTCCTTATTTGCCAGCCTGCCAGCATGTGCCATTCTCCTGACGTAGCATCCTGCTAGCCTGTGCCATTCTCCTGACGTGGCATTCTGTTACAAGCTGTCAGAGAGCAATAGCAGCAACTACCTATAAATAATGTAGCGAGGAATGATGGAGTGATTAGCCAAAAATTGTTCTGTAATCTTCTTCTTCTTCCTTCCAATGTTCTGAATACTCTTTCCCTTCAATATAATCTCCAATTTCCCAGTTATCTCTCTGAGTTCTTCTGAAATTCTCTTATTCTTTCCCCATATTCTCTGATTCATGGCAATGACTAATGTTTCTCCACCAGCTCCTGGAATTTTGGGAAGAGGACCCAACACGTTCGGAAGAGATGAAGAAGAAAACCTAGGCTAGGGTTTCTTGAACGTTCGGGAAGGGAAGAAAAAGAGAAGTGTGGATTTGAGTTAGGGTTTCGTTGCAGCTGGGAAGAAGAAGAAATCATTAGGGTTATAGGGCTTTGGACATTTGAAGAAGGAGAAGAGGTGTCGGCAGAAACTTGTAATGAGAAGGAGAGGAGAGAGAAGCATAGATGATTATAAGGCTAGGGTTTGCTTGTTATGGGCCTGGTTGAGTACATTGGGCTGGGTCTGGAGTTTTTGGTTTCTTTTCGTATAGAAATAAGAAATAGAATTTAGCAGCAATTGTAGCATTGGGCAAATTCGAATTTTGAGTTGGGCTGTCTAAGTAGGAGATGTATATTTTGGTTGCAATTAGTAGCTGGACTGAGTGGAGATGAAAGAATAGATGTAGGATTTTTGGGCTGAGTGGTCATGGGCTGTGAGGTTTTGGACTGTTAAATTAGGAAGGAATTAATATTTGTTGTAATAGAAATGTTGTAGGAAGGGTTGGGCCGGACTTTGGTGAGGGGGCTTGGGGGTTGGTATAAAGTTGTTTTATGTATTAATATTATTATTGTTTCTTCAACAGTAAATTAGTATATATATATATATATTTGGTTAGTATCTAGGTCAAACTCAAATGGTTTTGCTATAAATCTTTTAGTAAGTATTGTTAGTTATTATCTAAGTATCATTTTCTTGCTAAACTATTATATTATAAATTTATGGTTAATAATAGGTTGGCTAATAGTTAGTATTTAGCTTGATCGTAGAATTAGCTAATTTTCCTTAATTCAAACCCTAACAAAAATTATACTAAATTTGCTAGGTGAACAGTCAGATTTATGCTCTACTACTCTCGTGCTTCCAAAGCAAGGCAAGTACACCGACTTGAGCTTTTACTTTGTTATTCTGTCCTACATCTATTTTCTCATATTGGACACGAGATTCACACGATTGTATTGTGCCTTATTCATTGTATTGTAGCTCTTTGTTCTTGCGGGAATTGGAGGAAATATTGACTAGTGTGTGACCACACCCAAATTAGGTATTGTGAATAGCCTAATCGTACACCTCACGTACGATTAAGCCGAACCTTATAGTGATATTGTGATATTGTGATATTGTGGATTGTGGTCCCCATCCCACTACCAAAATAAGTCATATTACCGACGTAATTTGCGACGTTTTGCGAAAACGTTGCAGATAAAAAATAATTTACCGACGTTCTCTTATGACGTCGCAAGACGTCACTACTAGCGACGTTCAGCGACGTTCAGCGTCGTATAGTAACTACGTTTGCGTATTGAAAAACTCACGTCGCGGATATGTCGGTGAACGTCGCTAATATCATTGATATTAGCGACGTTTGGCGACGTTTTTACTATGGCGTCGTTAATATCAATAAAGTTGCGACGGTTACCGACGCGCTTATGTTACGTCGCAAATGTGCGAATATAGGTCAGTTTCGATTTCACTTCCCCCCATTCCCCCCCCCAATATTTTCCTTCCCCCCCCATTATTTCCCGACCCCGAGCACCCCTGTCCCCTCGACCCCCGTCCGACCGCGCCCTCGGCGACCCCCACCGACCGCCGCGAGCACCGACCATGTCCAGCCTCCTCCTCCACCGCCCAGCCTCCTCCTCCACCGCCTCTCCGACCTCCTCCTCCTCCTCCTCCTCCTCCTCCTCCTCCTCCTCCTTCTCCTTCCCGGCAGCCCCCGCCGAACCCGACCCCCTACCGCCGCCGTTCGCCAGAGCACCTCCTCCTCCTCCTCCTCCTCCTCCTTCCCGGCAGCCCCCGCCGAACCCGACCCCCTACCGCCGCCGTTCGCCAGAGCACCTCCACCGCCGCTCCTCCTCCTACTCCTTCCCGGCAGCCACCTCCACCGCCGCTCCCCCTCGCCGTCGTCGCTCCCCCTCGCCGTGACGGTCAGGTAAACCCTAACCCTAACCGGTTGTATACCTTACAGATTTGGGCTATCTATATATAGATATGTGTTGATTTAAAGGAACAAATGGAAGAGAGGGTTAGATGTTAGTGAGTATATTATACATATTGCTATAAATGTGTGTGAATGCAAGTAGATAGTTAGAGCATCTCCAACCCTATTGTGACTTTGGAAAAAAGTTGTTGCCACATAGGAATGACAAAATTTTATTCAAAAGTTCTTCTCCAATGCAATTGTCAAGTCAATTGTGAAGCTTATGTGGCAAAAATTAAACAAGACATTGTGAAGTTGGTTGTCTAGTTCTAGACAATGCACTTGACAATGTCTTGTTCTCCATGTCATCAATTATGAATAAAAAATATTAGGAAAAAGAAAGAATATGAGTAGTTGTCTTGAAAGTTGGGAAAGAAGTAAATATCTTAATACTTTATCTTCCAAGTTAAAAAAAGTAAACATTTTGCATTGGAGAAGATTTTCTTACTTCATTGTCATTTATCAATATAATCTTGCCACCTAGACAAGACATTGTCTTGTGCCTAATGCCACATATGATTCACAACATATAACAAGACAATAGGGTTGGAGATGCTCTTAGAGTATGGTGGGTAACAGTTGAGTTATAGAGTAGGTAATGGATTAGAGTATAGGTATATGGCTAATGAGATGCTACACTACGTAATGTGTTTGAGAGTCCTTGTAAGGGATATATGTTTAGACTATAGACATTGGGTATATATACCTTGATATGTATATATGATATAGTATTATGGTATCCTAGGATATCCTAGTTATATTGGCCTATAGTTAGTTATGAGTTAGTATATCATAGAATTGACTTAATAGTCTAAGTGACCTTGTTGACTAGTCTAGGTTTGACCAAACCCTAGATTTTGACTTAGTTTGACCAGAAAGTTAACCCATATTCAGTCAAACCCTAGATTTTGACTTAGTATATGGTTACTAGATCCTAGTGTAGAGTAGTATGTAGAGGAGTATGGCTACTAGTGATATATAGATATGTAGGTCCATGTGTATCTGTATCGGACTATCGCTATCGATATCGAACTATCGCTATCGGTATCGGACTATCGCTATCGGTATCGAACTATCGGTATCGATCGAACTATCGGTATCGGACTATCGCTATCGGTATCGGACTATCGCTATCAGTATCGATCGTATATACTTAGTATCGGGCGTAGCGGATTAGTATCGATCAGTATATAGGTTTGTGTTAAGATCAAGGTTCAAAGTATCGGTATCGGAATAGTAGGCCGAATAGGAGGCCGAGATAGTCGAATGAGAAGAAGGGAAGAAGGGAGGAGCAGATGGGTCCAGAGCCATGGTGGAGGAGGAGAAGTAACATGAGAGCAGTTTCCGCCGTAACATCTCCTGTGGCTCTGCTGGCAACTGAAGTCCAGATGCTACAAAGGACGATCCTTCGCTGAAATCGACTACAACACCCATCAGTTCAAGTTCATTCCTATATGAGTAGATTCCAATGCCATAGAAGCCATCAGTTTGTTGACCTTCCTCTATGGCATTGGAATATACTCATCTAGGAATGAACTTGAACTGATGGGTTGAGCGAATATGTAAGCAGCTCGGTAATATTTACTGGCCTCTTCTAATGCAACTGCGCAATAAATAACTTATTATCTCTTCTTTGATATTCAGGTCGATCGTCTAATTTCACCCGAGATTGAATTAATTAGAACTCTTGCCAAGGGACCAATTACTTTTGTTAAAACATGGCCAAGTTATTGTGTCAATGGCTTTTGGTTCAAGTCGACAAATGCTCCGATCAGAGACAGCTTCCTGGATCTTGATTCCATGAAGAACAGTTGTTTGTGTATCAAGTCTTCGAAATACAAAGACGTCGATCCAGGAAATGATTTCTTTGGCATCTTGCGAGAGATTGTGGAGTTGTCATATAATTATGGCAGAGAACCTGCAAAGATCGTGTTGTTCAAGTGTGAATGGTTCGATCCGATTGAAAATCAAGGCTGGAAAATTGACAAGCATGGTCTTGTGGATATAAACTACAAGCGTAGATATCAAGGCTACGAACCGTTTGTCCTAGCAACTCAGGCTCAGCTCGTGTACTTCACAGCTTATCCGAGACGGGGAGCAACGAAGTCTGACTGGTGGGCAGTATGCAAGACTAAAGCTAGAGATACTTTTGATGTTGATGAAAAAGCTTACCAGGAGGACGAGCTACCTCCTGTAACCAATATTGTCGATGTGGACTCCACGGAAGTTACGCATTACACGACACATAATGTAGAAGATGTAGAATTATCCGAAGAGGAAGACGAAGCCGACGAAGGTGAAGACGAAAGTGAAGATGAGGAGGAAGAGGAAGATGAGGTCGAGGAAGACGAACAAGATGATTATTCTGAAGATGATTGAGAGAGATGTACTTATTTGGACTTAGATGATTCTTGTAGAATGTATCATCATATGTTGTCTTGGTTATTATCTTGTCTTTGTTGTACTTTCATATTTCTAGTCTCTATTATTAATTTGTTGTATTATCCAATGTTGTTATCAGGTATGGCAGGTCGTCGTGGAGGGTACCGACCAGGAGGACGGCGAGGTCCTCCTATAGGTACTGGTAGAGGTCCTCCTTCGGTACCTCCTACTGGTACCGGCTCTGGATCCTCGTCGCCGATTACTCCGCCGTATCGGCCAGTAGCTGGGCCTCCTGGGACGATGCCACGTGGATTGTCTCCTGGGACAAGTAGTTCCAGGCCTAATGAGAGTGCTCACCCGTCTAGCGTTCCTACTGCTAATACGACGATGGAGACGACCGATGAGCCGATGGAGGAGGATGCGCCGACGGCCGACCAGCATCATGAAGATGATGCGTGCGCACCTCCGGAGGAGGGGAGGACGGAGATCTGGGCCGACGGTACAAAGTAGGTATTTTGGTTTATGATTTTTTTTTCTATTTTTATCATAAATTAACTTTTTTCATGAATATAATATGTCTGTATAGATATCGTCCTCCAGGGGTACAGAGACGCCTAGACGATATGCTGAGGCATAATTATGGTGGTCCCTGGATTAACTACTCTGATGCTCCAGACGAAAGGAAGAACTACTGGTTTACGCGCTTCAAGGTTAAAATAGATTTGTTTTTAACATGAATCATTTAATTTATGCATATTATATATAACTGATAAATATTTGGTTTCGTACTGTTCTAGGATATGTTTTACTATCCACCGCACCGGGCCGAGCTGATCGAGGGGATGTTTCCTTCCGTCGCTGCTAAGCTGATCCGCGACTCTATTAATGATCAGAAGGAACGTGATCGTACCGAAAAGCCGATCAAAGGTTGGATCACCCCTGATCAGTGGAATGCGATGAAGGCTCGATTCAACGAGCCAAGGTACAAGAAGAAGTCAGAAAAGGCTAAGGCGGCTAGGCAACATGCCTCGAAGTGGTGCGGTGGGTCGATTCCGATGACGGAACATTTCCGTCGTCTGGTATGTCTTTCTCTTTTAGAAATATTATTTTAATGCAAATCCGATAAATTATTACTAAGATAATATATTTAATTACAGGTAAGGAAGGTCGGTAACGCCGACATGGTGACCGTCTTCCTGGCCACCCATCGGAAGGGCGGAGTCCTTATTGACGAGAGGGCCGAGCAGACCTATGTAAGTATTACAATATGTTATCTTAATTTAATACTTCGTGTCAATTTTAATATAACTTAGTAAATATGATGCAAATAAATATTCATGAAGTTAGTAAAAATAAGTACATTAATTAGAAATTAGAAATCATAGAGTACTATCCATACTTTCTAGGCCGAGTATCAGAGGCTGCGGAAACGGGCGACTGCTAGTGCACCTGATGCAGGAGTGGCCGGTACTTCCTCGCAGCCCACTCAAGCTCCGTCGGCGGACGAGCTGTGGATGACCGCCGCTGGTGGCCTCCATAGGGGTACGTACTACGGTACGGGATCCTATGGCGCCCTAGTTGCGACCCAGTCCTCTAGGACATCTCCTGCTAGTGTGCATGGTCCACAGCCATCCCAGGAGTCTGCCCGAGTCCACCAGATGATGGAGTCTCTCCGTGACGACCTGCTACGACGGATCGAGCAGCAGTCTCAGCACCCTACGGACGATCCTGTGCTGATAGCACGATTGGATGCGCTCGACCGCGGCATTATGGGGCTCGTGGAGACGACTGAGAGGACAGAGCGCACCGTTGGAGGGTTAGAGCGCACGGTGACGGAGTTGCAGACAGGACAGGTGACCATGGCCGAGACGGTGAGATTGGCGCAGGATTCGATGGTCCAGAGCAGTGGTAGAATGTTATCTATCATGGATTCATACAACCAGCGACTTACAGCGTTGGAGCATGCTGGTACTCTGGGTGCGCCTTCATCGTCGTCGACTCCGCCGCCTCCACCGCCTTCTTCTTCGACACCGACTCCACCGACGTCACAGCCTGGCGCTCCATCTGTATCGATTTCACTTGCGGAGTATGAGGAGTTGTTATCCCTTCGTCGCGGCGGTGCCCCTCCTGCACCAGATCACTAGTAGTCCTAGTTAGGACTTTTGTTTGTGTTTGTATCATCATATGTTTGTGACTTATGATTGGATGTTTGGATTTGGATGTTAATTGTGTTTGTATCGATTTGACTTGTGACTTGTTTGGATTGGATGTTTGGATTGGATGTTAATTCCTTCGTCGATAAATGTTAATTGTGTTTGGATTGGATGTTAATTAACTTAGATTAAAGCTATATGTGTAGCATCTTGAATTGTGAGTGGGGGTTTGAATGCGCTGTGATTTGGAATTGTGAGTGGGGATTTGAATGTGTACCTATATGTGTAGCATCTTGAATTGTGAGTGGTAATATAGAATCTGTGTTTTATTTTTTTTATTTTTTTTACAATTTTAGCGACGTTTAGCGACGCTTACTGACGTTTATCGACGTCATTTTCCGACGTTTACCGACGACAAGCTGCAAAAAATACATTTTTCCGACGTTTTTTTCGACATTTACCGACGACTAACTGCAAAAAAAGTACAGGTCTCCGACGCTTTTCCGACGTTTACCGACGACTAGCTGCAAAAAAATGTACAGGTCTCCGACGTTTTTCCGACGTTTAAACGTCGGTGAGTGTCGGTATTATCCAGGACCTTTATCGACGTCTAGCGACTACATTCACGTCGCTATATTACCGACGAAACGACGGTAGACGTCGAGAATTATTCCAGGACTTCACCGACGTGTAGCGACTACATATACGTCGCTAATATACCGACGACACGACGGTAGACGTCGAGAACTCACCGACGTACAGTTACGTCGCTGGATGTCGGTAATTGCGACGTTCAGCGACGTTTTTGTAATCAGCGACTAAGGAAACGGCGACAAAACTTAAACGTCGGTAATTGCGTCGGTGCTTCATATTAGCGACGGATTTTATTGTTTTAGCGACGTTTTTGGGCGTCGCTAAAACCACTTATTTTGGTAGTGTTCGGTCATACATTAGTTTAACATTTCAAATTCATATGTGCATTTACTGTCTTGTTTATATTGATTGTCTTGTTCATTGCTCCCGTTCTGGTACTGTAATTTTCATATTCAGTTCTTGTACCTTTGTTTCATATTGTAGTCTATATCGTATCCTGTGTATTTCAGATTATATTGTAGATTGTTTCTTGTCAGAGTTGTACTTTGCTCTTTTTCTGACAAGATACGTTGCAGGTGAGCTTGAGGCTACATGGAGCGCGATAATATTATTGGAATTGCAAGATTTAGTTCATTATTTAGATTTTATTTATGGATATTGTATTTTGGATTTCATCATTGTATATTTTATTTTACCGGATTTGTCTCCGGATGACTTTGTATCAAATAACTTGGTGGATTGTGGTGATTTCTGGGACGTTTATAAATGTTGTGGATGATTTACTTTACAATGTGACTTGGAATTTTCCTTAGTATTGTACAGCTTACTTCGTCGTGTCCATCGATGAAGGCTGGGCGTGTCCGACACGTACCCGATTATTCGGGAGCGGGTCGTGACATGTTTTTAGTGGTGGCCCATGCATATATGTCCTAATGGCACTTAGGCTATAAAGTGCTATGGGGGGACCAGCGAAAACTAAGAAAAACTCGTCACAACATAGGATCTGTAGAAAATGGTTATAGTTATTAAATATAAGTTTGATTATACTCATTATTTCTAGGTTGTTTAATATTTTCTATGACATAGCAATCAACAGTTTATTTTCTATTAAAGGATGGTTGTCACGAGGAACACTGGGACTAACAAGCAGCCTGCACCTGATGCACCGGAGCTTCCACCGCCTCCTCTGCATCCTCAAACGGTCATGCTTCCGTAGACGATCACTCTCGACAGCACGCAGCTCATGGGGATCTTCCAGAAGTTAATCGATGCTCAGGGCGCTCAGTCCGTACAGTTCGTAGCTACCATCGTAGACGCACTCCGATCGAGGGACGTTTCACTAGCTCCACCGGCACCACCAACACCGAGGCCAAGGACTGCCAGAGACTATTAGAACCTCCGCCCGCTGGACTTCTGGGGCACCAAGGGGATCTTGTACGCGGACGAGTGGCTGGAAAATGCGGAGAGATTGTTGAAGATGGCTCGCGTCCCCGAGGATCTACATGTGGAGGTCGCCAGCATGCAACTGTTTGACATTGCCAGGGCATGGTACAGAGAGGAGCCTCAGCTAGCCGCTCCCGGACTTCTCTGGACGGACTTCAAGAGGCAGTTGCCTCACAACTTAGTACCACTTAACCATCATTAGCTTACGGGCCTTCCGGACATAAACTCGAAGATGACTCAAGTCCAACTTTACACAACTCTAGATCAACGACTTGATACTCGACGCCGCACTTCGTGCCGTAGTACGATGTCTTTATTGTATCCAAATCTTAGGCCCAAGTATTGTGTTACAATTTGTGCGCACATTCAACTTAACTCATTTATACCGTACACACAATACTTGACTCAATCCAAAGGCATGCACGCAGATTGCCGCTAATATGCCGACTCATCTATATGAAATAGTCACTAGCACCACAAGTTATACTTGGACTTATAGCTTTGTTATTCGGCGACCCTTTAAGTACAAGTAGCGAGCCCCGCTACAAGTTTCCGAATAACCTGGCGATACTTCCAGCTCGGCTATATCGTGTTTCCCCTTAAGCCGGAACGGTCATGTGGCCCCATGTTTGTCGTCCGAAGGAAACTTTTCCTTATTGACAAGTTGTCCAATGACCATGCAAGATTCGGCTCGAACTACCGTCTCACACAGTCATTATTCTTCTACTGTTACCATCTTTTCAGGACCATGTTAAAGATTTCTAGTATTTGAGATCGCCTCGACGACCCATGGTCACGAGTATTCTTCCATGTTGTCCTATCATTTTACTCAACTCAGGAACGACTATTCAATAGCCATTTTTCCAAACTCAATTTGAATCAACCGTGGCTCGTGCCTTATAACACTAAGCCCATGACATCGTGCCTTAAGCCAACTTGTGTTCTATGTGACACTACCGTTCAAGTCATACTTTATATGACGAGCCTTTAGATCGTGGCACTAAGTGACTTTGACAACCGCAGAAAACATGGAACAATGCTTGCTATGACTTCGATAGCCCAGCAAAATTCTTGCCTAACTCAATCTTGTAACAACTTAACTCGTGGGAGGAGCAAAGGCTATGCCAAGCCTTACATCGTAGAAATGTGTGTTAAGACGGGAGGGACACTTTGGCTATGCCAAGTATCGGACGACGGGACCGTGCATGCTTTATCAAGCATTTATACGTACGACGCCTATGTCTTAGGCTAAGTTCATAGCTTCGTCGCAACTTAGACCAACTTTTCTTATTCCAAGCCACGGGACAAAGGACCAAGTGTCATTTTGAAAGTACGTCGTGCACATTTCTAAGCCGATCGTGGAACATTTCCATATTCTTAACTCAATCGACCCTACTTGGGATTATTCCCTTAGCTATGTGGATTCGTCTATTTTTATTATCAAGCCTACTTGTGCCGTTGAAAACTTTCATTTTATTAGTGTGAAGGCCAAGCTGAGGCAAGTTCACCGAAGCCACCCACCTGAGCGAGGAGTCATCTCGATCGAGCAGGACTTCGAGCAAGCCGTTACATGGCTAAATTCGAACGCCGTTGGCGTTTTGATTCCTCCGGTTGAACTGAGCAGAACGGGACATTACAGAGCAAGCGTCTGCTCAATAGCGTCAAGTTTTCCTGCTGAAAGCCAACATACAACATATCTTTCTCTCTTATATTTCCCTTCGATCTACACATCCCTAGCTTTTCTTAATCCTTAACCTTCATGTCATTTTTCTCTACTCTTCCTTCTTCGCTCCTTTGACTCTCCATGTTCCCTCTTCTTCTCCACTCCTGCTTGCTCAAAAAGAAGAGGAACTCAAGGAGAGGAAAAGGTAGGGAAAGAAGACAAAAGAAGAAGTAGCCAAGGAGGAAAAATAAAATATAGATACGAAAGAAGAATTAAAAGTATACCTTTGCCATATTTATCGCAAAATTCACTCAAGAACATTACTAGCTATGTTGAACGGACTAGATACGTCGCATTTCAAACACAGCGACAATATGGTCACGGCACCTAATTTGGTGTCTCAAGTTTATTTTGGAGTATTCATGCATGTCCGATGCTTATGTCCGACACGACATGAATTTTGTAGTGTTTGTGCTTCTTAGGTTAGTAGTAATAATATATTCAAATAATTACATAACAATGAGCAAGTAATAGTAGATTCAAATATTTATCTAAAAAAATAGTAATAGTACACTCAAATATTTATTAAATAATTAATATTGTACATGTCTAAATGTTTGTTCATGATCTTTTATTGTCTACAATGGTTTTACTGTTTTTTACTCCAGTGTTCTTATTTTTTTCTTTCTTATGTTTAGAGCCCATTCACCATGTAAATAAAAATAGTTGACACATAAGACATAAGTATAAAATTTCATTTATGAACAAAATTGCTTGATCAGGAAAATATCACCTATATCATTTAGTATTATGTTATAGAAGTCCAAAATAGGAGAAACGCAGTGGCAGCAATATCAATAAAAGAAAAACCCAAAATGCTTTCATAAAGCTGTAACAAATTTTGCATAGCAATTAGCAAGTAATAACTGAAGTGAAGCATCTATACATGAAAGGGGTATCTCCAGGATTCCTTTGCCGTGTAACAAGTTCAAACTGCCTTCCATTCTTTGCAACAAAACTTGCTAATTTGTCTGAAACATTCTTTACTGAAGGATCGCTTGGGGGAAACGGTGTTGTATGTCACTTAAAGAACTGATTAATACCAAAAGCATGAACAAGGGAATACAAATTACTGTTGTAGCAGGCGTGCCACATTTTCTAATTCTTTCAATAAACATCTTTTTCCACCATGGGCGATAGATAAAGAATATATAAGCTGCATTCATGAGACAAAAACAAACTTTCAAGAATACTAGTTTATTGATCGTCCTTGTAATTGCAATAGAGCGTAAAGCAGATCATAGCCTAAGAAACTTCGTAATTGTGACACACTAGCAGTACTATAATAGCAACCTAATGTTCAATAAATTTTGTAATGATAAGACTTTATGCATTGCATCACTATTAAATATACAAGTTCTTACAGTGTCAAATCCAAATTTATGACCTTTAAAGGGTAGATGATCTATCAATTTCTGTCAATATTGTGAATTCATGAGCACACAAGCAGGGAGCAATAAGCAGGCATATATGAAGGCTACTTTACGCAAGCTCATCCGTTGAATCATAGGACCATTTGTTCCAAATATATCGTCCGAATCCTTCCAATGACATCCCCTTCTCTTACGGATAATTAAGGTTTAGATGGTCAATTTTTGATGAGGACTCTTGATTGGGGGAAAAATTGTGACAACGATTAACCCATGAATTATCTAGTGCCCGTTTGGTTTGCAGGATTGGACAACGTAATATAATTGTGTAAAACCCACCAATTGGACTTTAATAATTAATGGGTTTTACAATATTAGATTGTTGCTCGTAATTATAGATTATTATTATTATTAGTCGGTTAAAATGGGAAAATAATTTTTATTTGTAAAAAGTTAATTAATCGAATTGATTGCAATTGAATTAACGATTGGTTTAGCTAGTAATTTAGGCCTTTTTAGGTAGCCCATGGTTTTAGCCCACAACTTAAACCCATAGCCCGTAACCCTCAACCCTCAACCCGTTTAACTAAACCCCAACCCGTTCAACCCACTCCCCGGTCACTCATCAGATCTGCTCCCTTCGCCGACCCCCCCACGTAGCCAACGTTCACCTTCACGTACCTTTCACTCTCAGAAATCCTCTTCCAACAGAAATATTCCAAAAGCTTTCATTTTTTCCCCACCTTTACAAACCCTTCCTACCTCCACCCACACTCTCTCTCCCAAATCAGATCGCACCGCGGCGCTCCCCGCAATGCCCCGTCCATTTTAACACCTCTCTTGAGGCATTTTCGTCGTGATCCCTGACCGCCAACCTCCCGTGCGGCCTTCCTCTGTCACTTCCCGATTTCGTCGAATCGATAGTCGTCTTCCGGGCGTGATGTCGTGCGAACCTAATTTGCGATCGCACAAGGCATAGTCATAAGGTAATCCGAAACACGAGATCTAAGAGAGCAAGCAGACAAATTGAATTACACATTAAGTAAAGAGAACATTGATCTTTATTGATAATGGACATCATTTACAGACTCCAGTACAGGACTCATGTTGCGCGGGCTACAACATGACTCAATTACAAAAGTGTGCCGATGAGATAGTTGTTCCATACATTGCACACATCCCTCAATATACAACAGAGTATTCCTGTGGCCTGGAATGGAGGGACGCTGAGCCATCTTTCTTGGGCAGTTGAGAGTCTTCAAAAGTGGAGTTGCGGGAAAAGTCTTCGACGCGCGGCCGAAGCTTTAAAATCACGAACGTCGCCAAGCTAGTTGGCGCGTCCTTCCTGATTCACGGGGCCTACAAAGAGCGAGGATCAATACGATCACATGTACTGGCAAATAGCTAATTAAAATCCAAGCTCTGCATTTGATTCAAGCAGTTTTATAAGTATGTTAGCTAGCTATTTCTGTGATCATTCTAACCATCCTGATCGATTTGCATGTTAACATGTTTTAAGGCAAAGATATAAAATTGTATACATTAAGCAGCTATCATATTTATCCCGTGTCACGTGTATTAGTTAAGCAGTGAAAGGGTGTGAAGGTCACTGGCAATGTCAAGCCATCACGGACTATAGCTGGGTTAGACGGCGACCCTTTCACGGCAGGTAGCGAGCTATGTGCAAAAGTTCCCGAATACCCACGCCGATGTAAGGCTGGCGCTTGCTATACTCGTTCCTTCTGGGCCTAATCGGTTCCTTGTCCTAGGCAACCGTTTGAGGAAACTACACCTTGTCGACAAGTTGTCCAATGACCGTTTTGCAGAGTCTTGAAAAATGCTCTCTTTTCTAGAATCTTATCATTTCTCTTTTAGTTGCAAAACTTAGCATTTCTTTTGAACTTAGTCGATTTACTCATTTATATCGTTATGATAAACGTTAATCGATTCATTCATTATTTTTGCATAGGCTGAGTGGACTTGCATAAGAAAGCATATTTTTTTCAATATCGGCAGTTTGATAGCAAGTGTTTCGTGAAGAATCGTGCCATAATTTCTTTGATTCTACACTATGATGACAAGCATTCATTTAACTTCATATTAATTTTGAAATAGAGGGTCGAGGCGAAGGAGGTCAGCCACTCGACTTAGACTTTCTTCAGACGAGGGACTGGTTGGCTGCGTTGACGTTGCCTACGCGATCACCTGCAATCGCATAAGCAACTGATTAGAACATTGTGTGGTGGTGCCGGCGGTGCATGGCCTCAGCGCTGCTGGTGCTGGTGGTGCCGGCGGTGCTGGAAGAGCTGGTGGAGCTGGCTCCCTGACTCGGAGCACGTCCATGATCGTCGCTCAGAACTGTGAAGCTTGGTGATTCTGTGCCTCCATGAACTGCTGGAACATGGCCATCATCTGAGTACCGTCAAATGTCATCGTCGGAGGAAGCGGCTGAGGCGGAGGCAGAGGTGGTGGAAGCTGCTCCTGCGCATCGTGTGCAGGCTGCTCGCTAGTCCTCGCGTTCTTCGTGCCGACCATCCTGTAAAACACATCTAGGAATTCTACCACAACGTCGGTCTGACCCGCGTTTGTACTATCCTGTCGCATGTCTTGAACGGACGCTAGATAGCCTTTGCACCCAAAATGCAGCATCCGTCGAACAGATATTGCGGAGATCACCATGCAGGTCGGTGACGTCTCACCACACGAATAGCAGAATTCAGGTACTCCAGGTATATGGAATGTGACCCTCTTTTCAGCACAGTCTATGGTTGCATTTCACGGACCGAGCCAATCCATCCCCAGAATGATATCGTAGTCCTTAATATCTAGAACTATCGCATCAAGGCTGATCTTTTGACCACCTATACAGATGATTTCGTCTCCGCAGACTAGATTCGCAAGTAGTGGCATGCCCGACGGTACATTAATAGTAAGATCGAGACCCAGCGGTGTCAGGGGAAATTTGTTCTCGGCTGTGAAGTTCGCCGATATAAAACTATGCGTGGCACCTGAATCAAACAATACACGAGCATGCTTATTATTGAAATGCAGTATACATGTCATGACTATGTCAGATGCGAACGCATCGTCTCGAGTCATGGCATAGACGCGGCCTTGAGCATTGGGGCAACGGTCTTGACCATTCTATTGTGCGGTCTGTGGAGCTCGAGGTGCTTGGCCTCGGTTCTGTTGATGTTGTTGGGGGGCGCTGGTTCGGCTTCTTCGGATGTTTGTGCGCAATGTGGTCCGTTCGGTCGCCCCCGAAACATGCTCCATTCTTTAATCGGTACTCGTTGGCCACGTGCCCCTCCTTGTGGCAAAAATTGCAGACTGTTTGATCCTTTGCCTGGTTGCCGCCTCCGCTGTCGTAATTTTGACGCTTGTGCGCATTGTTGCCTCCCGCATTACTATGGCATTTGTTATTAAAGTGAACAGCGCCAGTAGTAGCAGGAGGATACTCGGACTCTAGACGGAGGGCATGGTTGAGTGCCTCGCCTATGGTTTTGTATTCAGGCACCGAAACATGGGCACAAATAGAGGAACACATGCCCACTTCGAATCGTCGAGCTCGACTTGTAGTTGTTGGTAGATATGCTCTAGCAAATTTGGCCAGTTTGTTGAATTCGGCCGCATACTGTCATACTGTCATATTCTCTTGCCTCAACTGTATAAATTTATTTTCTTTTTCCTGTCGTACGGCTGTAGAAAGAAATACAGTCTCGAACGCTTTTCCTGAATATGGCCCATGAGATCGCCGCCGTCTCGTATTTACGTCGAATTGTCCGCTTCTGCACGGCCCATCAATCGTGCGCATTCATTCGAAGTAGGAGTTGAGCACACGCGACTTTATTCGAGTCTTCGACACCCAGAAGTTCGAATTTGTCTTCCAGCTCCTCCAACCAGTCGATCGCCACGGAGGGATCTTCTGTGCCGTTGAAGGAAGTGCGGTAGTTTTTTTTGAATTTTGACACGTCGAAGTTAGAACCTTTCGGTGCCCAGGTGAGAGCACGAGCGCCTCCTGTTCAGCTTCGTTGGATCGAACCGCAGGCTCGATCGCGGCAGACATCATCGTTGAATTGTTGTTAGCCACGTCCGATTGTACAATTTGTTGGAGTGTATTCAGCTGCTGCTGCTGCAGCTTGAATTGAGCCTCGAACTGGGACTGATGAGCCTCCGCCTGCTGACAATGGAGCTCATTTTGGCGTTGCTGCATTTCGAGCATCTACAGCATCCGTTGCATCGGGTCGTCGGAGGATCCGTCTACGGTAGGCATCATCATCCCTGTTGGGTTGACGGAATGCTCGGGTCTGGAACTACTCAAGCCGCTGGAATTACTCATCTCGTCCTCTGCCCGAGCTCCCACAACTGCAGAGAAAAGAAAGACAACTCTCGTTAGTTTCATAAAATGTCCTGGGTTCAGCGTATGGAATAACTCATCTCATCGACACGAGGTCAACAGTTTGAGACTAGAAACTCGATACTGGAGGCCAAGGATGTAAAGCCGTGCTTTGATACCATTATGTCACGCCCCGATTCCGTGGAATCGATCGTTGTCCCCCGGGCGTGATGCCGTGCGAACCTAATTTGCGATCACAAAAGGCATAGTCATTAGGTAATCCGAAATACGAGATCTAAGAGAGCAAGCAGACAAATTGAATTACACATTAAGTAAAGGGAACTTTGATCTTTATTGATAATGGACATCATTTACAGACTCCAGTACATGACTCATGTCGCGCGGGCTACAACTTGACTCAATTACAAAAGAGTGCCGATGAGATAGCCTTTCCATACATTACACACATCTCTCAATATACAACAGAGTATTCCAGTGACCTGGAATGGAGGAACGCTGAGCCATCTTTCTTGGACAGTTGAGAGTCTTCAAAAGTGGAGTTGCGGAAAAAGTCTTCGACGCCCGGCCGAAGCTTCAAAATTATGAATGTCGGTGAGCTAGTTGGTACGTCCTTCCTGGTTCACGAGACCTGCAAAGAGCGAGGATCAGTACGATCACATGTACTGGCGAATAGCTAATTAAAATCCAAGCTCTGTATTTGATTCAAGCAGTTTTATAAGCATGTTAGCTAGCTATTTCTGTGATCTTTCTAACCATCATGATCGATTTGCATGTTAACATGTTTTGAGGCAAGCATATGAAATTGTATACATTAACTAGCTATCATATTTATCCCGTGTCACGTGCATTAGTTAAGCAGTAAAAGGGTGTGAAGGTCACTGGCAATGTCGAGCCATCACGGACCATAGTTGGGTTAGACGGCGACCCTTTCGCGACGGGTAGCGAGCCCTGTGCGAAAGTTCCCGAATAACCCACGCCGATGTAAGGCTAGCGCTTGCTATACTCGTTCCTCCCGGGCCGAATCGGTTCCTTGGCCTAGGCAACCGTTCGAGGAAACTATACCTTGTCGACAAGTTGTCCAATGACCGTTTTGCAGAGTCTTGAAAAATGCTATCTCTTTTCAAGAACCTTATCCTTTCCCTTTTAGTTGCAAACTTAGCATTTCTTTTGAACTTAGTCGATTTACTCACTTAGACATATCATTGCGATAAACGTTAATCGATTCATTCATTATTTTTCATAGGCTGAGTGGACTTGCATAAGAAAGCACGTTTTTCATTTTCAATATCGACAATTTGATAACAAGTGTTTCATGAAGAATCGTACATAATTTTTTTGATTCTACACTATGATGACAAGCCTTCATTTGACTTCATATTGATTTTGAAATAAATGGTCAAAGCGAAGGAGGTCAGCCACTCGCCTTAGACTTGCTTCAGGCGAGGGACTGGTTGGCTGTGCTGACGTCGCCTACGCGATCACCTGCAATCGCATAAGCAACTGATTAGAACACTGTGTAATTCAAGGAATTTCGATATGAATGTGAAGCTCGAAAACGCAAGTCATGAAAACCCATCGAAATATTCACGAAAACGCATTCACGAAAACCAAAGCCAAAGCCAAATCAAGTGAGGCATGAAAACCAGAGCAACGGGAGGTCTCTTCCGACTCAGCCGTAGAGCCAATCCTTGAGGCGCAACCCGCTGAATATGGGACTTGGGTTCGAATAAGCCATTCCATAACGTGAAATTGATCTTAATTCAACTATTCCCGTTCGACCGATTCGGCCGATTCCGACCTATCGGTCCCGACCAAATCGATAGCGATAGTGTTCCTTTCTCGCGCACCCCGTGAAAAAAAATGGGGCACGATGTAGGGACGGGGCACTACATCCTCCAGCCGCCAGCGCATCCCCGTGCAGCTTCCCGCAGCCGCCAGCGCACCCCATAACAGCCAGCACCACCGTGCGGCTACCCTGCGCCCGCCAGCGCTCCCGTACGGCTTCCCCGCGCTAGCCAACACCCCGTGCGGCCTACCCCGCGCGTCTAGCACTTCCGCGCAGCCCCTATGCAACCTTCCGCGCGTCCCCCGTGTGCGCCCGTGCGCCGCGTCGATCCCGCTCACGTGTCCCTACACGCTTGTTCTCGCGTTCCGTCGTCTTGCGTGACCCCGAGGCCGAGGTCGGTTCTCCTACATCAGACTCCTGATAGGTTCCCCGGACCTTCTGAGTTTAATTCCAGTAGAGAAATCTTATTCTTGTTTGACCAGAATTGACAGAATAAAGCTCTGCCAATTCTGGGATACTTAGTTCCATTATTAGTTAATAATTATGTAGTTTAATTAGTTAATTAATGGTCATTAAGGGTTAGTCAAATGTTAGGATTATTAGCGATTATTCGGATTATCGTAGAATTGTCGGATTAAAACGGATAGTTATTATAATAAAATGATCTACGTAAATAATTATTTAGTATTTAATATTACTGTTAGCTTATTAGGTTATAATTTGTAAAAGGATATTTTAAATACTATTTTTTAGTAAATAAAATGATTTCGAAATAAAGTATTATTATAATAATCGTAGTAATCATAACATTAGGTTTAAAAGTTTTACTAATTAAGTTACGTTATTTTACGTAAATTAAACGCTAAATAGCTTAAAAGGTATTTCCATTACAAAAAAGAGATATTTGTCTATAAGTAAATATAAATAAAATATTAGTTTTAAATTATATAAGTAAACTTTGTTTATTTTCTATTTTGGATAAAATATAGTAATTTTTATGTTAATATATTAAATGGTTTTATTTAAAAGATAGTTTATTCACTAGTTAATTACGAGTATTTTTGTTAAAAGAGCCCCCTCCTTACATCGTGCCCCGTTCTCCATCCACAGGGTGCACGAGAAACGAACACTGTCGCTATCGATTCGTTCGAAACTAATAGGTCGGGTTCGATCGAATCGGTCGAACGAAAACGGTTGAATTAAGATCCATTCCTCGTTATGGAGTGGCTTATTCGGAACCAAGTCCCATATTCAGCGGGTTGCGCCTCAAGGATAGACTCCGCGGCTGAGTCGGAAGAGACCTCTCGTTGCTCTGTTTTTCATACTGCACTTGCGTTGGTTTTCTAAATGCATTTTTCGTGAATGTTTTCGATGGTTTTCATGACTTGCATTTCGAACTCGTATTTCATATCGAACTCCTTGAATCATACAGTATTCTAATCAATTGCTTGTGCAATTTTAGAAAATCGCGTAGGCGACGACTAGCGTGACCAACAAGGTCTCTCGTCGAAAAACAATCAAGGTGAGTGGCTGACCTCCCTCACCTCGACCCTCTGTTTCAAAACCAAGAACTCGGATAACTGTAATAAATTATAATGAATTACTTAGAAAACACAAGTTCTATGCTCTATAAGAGAAATGATAAGGTTCTAGAAAAGAGATAGAATTATTTCAGGATCTGCAAAACCAAGTAAATGAATTGATTACTTAAAAGCCCCAACGATACCATAAAACATACCTTGTATGCCTTGCTAACATAGCACGGTCATGGACAACTTGTCAACAAGGGCAATTGTTTCCTCGAACGGTAACCCGGGACCACAGGACCGCTTTGGCCTAGGAGGAAACACGGTATAGCCGAGCTGGGTTTAAGCAACGGGTCATTCGATGACTTACAACGGAGCTCGCTACTTGCGTTGAAAGGACCCCGTCTAACCAGACTATGTCCAGGATGGCTAGTTAATGCCAGTGACCTCCATACTATACACTTAACATGAATTGTTATCAAACTAACAAGGATGGTGAAGGTAAGCTTTATGTTGCACGGCACGCTCTGCCGTGGGTAAGTTCTAGCGTAAATTCTCCTTGTTTATGTTTTATCAAACTGCTTGCATGAAATTAACTAGGATGGCTAGAAAGATCACTAAAACAAGTTGCATGTTTATTCTAAAATTTTTGAACCAAATGAGAGCTTAGAAATTAATTAGCCACTCGTCAGTACACGTTGATTGTATTGATCCTTGCTCTATACAGGTGCCATAAATCAGGAGGAGCGTGCAACATGACTGAAGGCAACGCTCGTGTTTTTGAAGCTTCGTCTGTATCCAATATCTTTTGAAGACTCCGATGTAGAAGACCCAGAAGACAAATGGAGTGGCTCTCCACCATCCCAGGTGGTTTTGAAATGCTTGTTGTACAAATTCAAGGATGAAATGTATGGAACGGCTATCTCATCGGCGTTCATTTTGTAATAGAGTCAGTTTGTAAAGCCCATACAGCACCGTTGTATTGAGTCTGTAATATGATGTTCATTATCAACAAATCTGAAGTTTCCTCTATTCAATGTGTTTAATTTACTCTACGCACTCTTTTGTTGTTGTGGTTCGGATAACCTTATGACTATGTCTTGTGCAATCGCAACTTAGGTTCGCACGGTAACACACCCGGGGGCGATTATCGAATCTACGAAATCGGAACATGACATAATGGTACCAGAGCACGACTTTACGTCCTTTGGCCTTCCGTTGAGTCTCGAACCTTTGACTTCGTATCGATGAGATGAGTTGTTCCATACAGCGAGTCCGTAATATTTTTTGAGACTAATACGAGTTGCCTTCTAAATCCCAAAAGTCTGAGAAACCGCAGGAGGAAGCGGAGATAGTGCTTCGAGCGGCTTGAGCAGCTCAATGGAGGAACCCTCAAACGTCCCTATGGACCCATGGAACGAATGATGCCCATGCTGGAAGCACAACAACGCCAGGCCGAGGCCAATCAGCGTCTGAATGAACAGCATTGAAAGCACGTTGAAGACCAGCGGATACTAACTGAGGCACGATAGACCTAGTTTGAGGCCCGATTCAATATGCAATTCAAGTTGTAGCAGAAGTAGCTTGATACTCTTCAGCAAATCATCCAAACGGTTGTGGCCCACAGTAACTCTGCGATGACTCATGTCGTAGCCGATCCTGTGGTCCGATCGATTCAAGTCAAGCCGGAGGTACCCGAGAATTCACGTCAAAATTCAAAAAAAAAATTAACGCACTTCCTTTTACGGTGCTGAAGACCCTTCCTTGGTGATCGATTGGTTGGAGGAGTTGGAAGACCGATTCGAGCTTCTGGAAATTGATGAGTCCAAAAAAGTTGTATGTGCTCAGCTTCTACTCCGACTGAATACATACGACTGGTGGGTCATGCAAAAGTGAGCGATTCAACATGACGACGAGACAACGACAATCTCTTGGGCCACCTTTCGAAAGGCGTTCGAAATCGAGTACCTCCCTGCAGCCATTCGACAAGAAAAGAAGAATTAAATTTATGCAGTTGAAGTAAGGGAATATGACGGTGAGGCAGTACGTAGCAGAATTTAATAAACTGGCCAAATTCGCTGGAGCTTTCTTACCTACATTGAAGAGTCATGCTCGACGGTTCAAATTGGGTCTGCGGCCCTCTATCTCTTCGCATGTGTCAGGTCCCGAGTATAAAACAATGGACGAGTCCCTGAACGCCAATATTCTCCAGATGCTGCTGGCGTTGTGCGTACATTCACTCACAAGCGCCCTAGCCATGTGGGAGGAAACAATGTGACCAAGCGTCTAAACAGCGGATATCAAGTGTCATGCCTTGCATCGTCGGAACAACTTGACGAGCAAAGGCTATGCCAAGTCTTGCATCGTCGGAATGTGCCATGCACGCGTTCGACTTGAACAACCAAGTTCTTTGGGTGCCTAGACTTATGCCATAAGCTGTGAGGTACAAGTTAACCCGTGGGACAAACGTTGGCTATGCCAAGCCTTGGATGATGGGACCATGCATGCTTTATCCAGCATTTGAATATGCAATACCTATGACTTAGGCTAAATTCATAGCTTTGTGACAACTTAAACCAACTTTTCTTCTCCCAAGCCACGGGACAAAGGACCGAGTGTCATTTTGAAAGCACGACGTGCGACACTTCTAAGCTGACCGTGGGACATTTTTTCATGTTTTAACTCAATTGACCCAAGTTGGGATTATTCCTTTAGCTATGTGGATGCGTCTATTTTATTATCAAGCCTACTTGTGCAGTTAAAAACTTTTATTTTATTAGTGTGATGGCCAAGCTGAGACAAGTTCATCGAAGCCACCCACCTGAGTGAGGAGTCGCCTCGACCGAGCGGGTCTTCGAGCAAGCCGTTGCATGGCTAAGTCCGAACGCCATCAGCGTTTCAATTCCTCCGATTGACTGAGGGGGACGAGATACTACATCAAGGGTGTAACCCATAGCCTCGCTGCACCCGATGTCATCGGCTCGGTCACACTGTCAACGACTGTCAGATACCAGAAGGCGGATGCTAGAACTGTGGTAAAAAGGGCTACATTCGTGCCGATTGTCTGACCAGAAGGCCGAACCCAATGGTATCATACCCCGACCCGAGAAATCGCTCATCCTCGTTAGATTTTACCTGAATCATCATCCTCACTGGGACGTGATACCGCACGAGCCTGGAGTTGCGCTCGTGTAAGACAAGATAACAGGTTCACATAGTGTTTATCTCAAATTGATAACATAAGCAGCGGCAGAAAATAGAGTATACAACAAGAATCTCTTTTATTAATAATGAATTGAAGATTACAAGGCTTTGAATCGCCCAACTTAACATGCCAATTGGCTACAATGCTCATGATCTCTCTAGATCACAAATGATTATATTTTTCTATACAGTATGCCTCTTTATAGCCAACAAGTAGTCCTCGGGCGAATATCTTCATGTTGCAAGTCCGAACGCCAATGCGGTTGCTCGCTTCGAAATGCTAAGGACTCCATGCCTCGGCGCATCCAAGTCGAGCCCCGCCCCGAGCCGATACATATCCTGAACCTGCAAGCAAACTAGTGGGGGATTAGTGCTTTCGTCCTTGCTGCACTGATCAAGACCCACTCGCACCCAAACCAACACTAATAAATTTGGTGAAGCATGCATCTTTATTTGGTGATCCTTCTATTTAGCTTTAGGATCAGTTTCATGGCAATGTTCAAGCATAGCAACTTAATATAAATGTGTCCAATATTATATCCCTGCAGTAGATACAGTTAGACATATTATGAACATAATCATAGTGATTATGCATATTTCCCTCTCGTTTCGCCTAGCCTGCAATCATTAGGAATTCACATAACCAACAACTTAATCACGCAGCCAACCTAACGAACTTATCATATGCATATGGGTGGCAGGCTCTGCACCTGCACATAATGCTAGTCTTAGCCTACCGGTCCTATCTATATGAAGGTCACGACGTTCTGCGTCGTAATGAACTTGGCATCTTTATGTGTAAGCCTATAATCGCTCCAGTACGGGTTGCTAGTCCAAACTTACTGATATCGTAGCTTATTACAACACTGACCGGTTGTAACCCGTCCAAATGAAGTGCACCATAAATACCATACATAATCCCCTCCTAGGCCGAATGGTCCCGGTGCCCCGGTCGTAACCATTCGAGGGAAGTCGCACTCGTGTACGGGCCATCCGAGTCCATTAACCATACAATACGTGCCTTAGCAAACAAGTCATATCATTCCAACCATTCCCACGTTCCATAAACATAATCCGCTATCTCTATCTCAAGTTCCATCGACATTATGCCCCAACACATCCGTATTGATACACGACGTCCAACGACTTAGACTTCTCGTTCTTATACTCAATGCGTTCTATTCAAAAAGTTGTTTGCATAACGGCAGTTCCATAGCAATTGTGCCACAACTGCATAATTCGATGCACGAAGTATATCTTTCAATGTTACGACAGGTTCTGTGCCGTTGCACCACAACTTGCCCTATTTCGCTTACTTAGTCATTTCGTAGCTTCCGTGTGCAAAGGCACGCTCAACACCATAATCAATGTTCTAGGCCTAGTGTTCAATATTCTCAGAGTCGTGCACGTGATGCACATCTCGATATTGCCTTTCAATGTTCTACCATCACCACCCTACCGTGACCCGTGCACTTGATGCATGTCGCTTCAATTGTTCAATGTTATATTCTTAATGTTCGACACACACTAAGACCTTTATCGATTCAAGCCACGCTCGTTAACTTGATAGCCACAATCGCATACAAGGAATACATTATTATTAGACTTGAAGAAGTAAGGAGAGAGAGAGTCAAGAACCCGTCCACCTTAAGCCGATATGCCTTGTCGTATCGTCGAGCTGATGCGGCTCGATTCCATAACTTGGTTGCACAGCTAACTCTCCTAACTTAGCCATTCCGTTGGACTATTCGACTGATTTGGCCAACCGTGCCCATGCCTTAGTTTGATGCAAGACGACGATTTGGTTTTGCGGACACTTTAGTGAATAAGATAAAATATTGACCTCTTATCATCCAGCATAAAAGCGTAGCCTGCACACCAGATCAACCGAAGTCAATACTTTGTTAAAACCAGACTTATGCTTTGCATCGCTTCGACTTATATATTCGAATCGACTCAAGCTTCTTTTCGGGCTAACGTAACTCTTGCATCGATTTGCATCGATACTTCATTGGGTCAAAGCAACACTTAGAGTCAATGACTCATCGTAGTGCACCGTACGGAGCGGGGCATTGTAGCATCCACTTTTTCATAAAAGGGTATTTTAGTCTTTTCAGCCATTTTTGGCCTTATGAGTGATTTTTTGAATATGTTGACTTATGATTGTGCTAGCAACTGGTTTAACCTTAGTGGACTTGTATAGGGGTCTAACCATGCATTAGGATTGTTATTTTCATTTTTAGAATTTATTTTTATGCATTAGATTATTTTTTAAGGCTTTTATTTATTTATTTAGCCTTTTTGCATGTGGGCCTTTAAGATTTTTTGACTTGGGCCCATTTCTAATTAAGAAGAAGTTGGCCCAAGAGAAACCCTAACCCCTAGAGACCCCCTTAGCCGCCCAACACAGCAGCATCCCCTCCTCTTTTCATCATTTGTGAAAATTTTTAGCCTCCACAAAGAAACCCTAAAAGATCCATCTCTCCAAAATACCTATTTCCTTCATCCGGAGTCCGTTTCTTCCCAAACAAACTCCGTTGCGCTCGTCGAGGAGAGGAGGATCTGCTGGAGCATTTCTGGAGTGGAGACGGAGGTTTTTGCTAGAGGAAAATCGGCCGACACGACAACCGAGGAGCCCCGATCATTGAGTTTTGACACTCAATAGGTAAAATCCTAATCTACCATTGCAAATCTGGTTTTTTCTTCATTTTTGCATCCATATAAGTGCCCTAGCCATGCCCACAAAATTTGGTGGGATTTCGACTCCGTTTGATGGAGGTATCGAGCCCGTGTCGGTCCCTTACGGCACGTGTTCGACGAAATGCCGCTTAGGATAGAAAGTTATTGTTTTTCGTTTCCAACTTCATGGATGTTTAGATAATATGATTTTGATAAACTTTCGTAAAGATGGATTTGGGTTTGACATCGTTTCAGCGACGTTTCGGGCAACGAACGCACGTGCACGGATCCCGTGCACGAGGTCGTACGTGCCCTGCTGTCCGCGTGTGATTTCTCGATGCACAGAGCATATTTTTACGTGAAAATTGGTGAGCACGTGGGGGCAACCTCTGCCCTCATGCTCGTAAAATTTTATGACTTTTCGTTGAGCGAGCGCGGAGAAATTGTGCGTGCATCGCTCAGCCACTGTGCATTCAGCCTGTCGTTTTTGTCGCGGAGACGGACTTCGTGCGCTCACACGACGCAGCGAAGACCCATTCCAGGACCCGGAACATGTCGACCTAGACCTAGACGTCCCGTAGGACGAACCCCGAGTCGCGGCGTGGCCCGACGAGGGAGCAGCGAGGCCGGAACCACGCGCCCGAGGGCGCGCGGGCGCGTGCGCGCGCAGCAGGCCGCGCGGGTGCGGGGGCTGCGTGTGTCGCTTTGGCACAGCGTGTCACCGTGTCATCGTGCTCCAGCTATGTGCACGAGCACATGGCGTTTCGTTGCGTGTGCGGCGCTCAAACGAGCGAGAACACACGCGTACCACGCGGTATCGGGAAATTCCGATACGCGTTCTGTGGACATGACACTGACACGTTTTTGAACCCGAGAGTATACGAACGTATCACGTGGGTCGAGACCAACGTGTATGCCGAGTTTCGCGGGTTCATTTGGAGTATTTTGCATTTTGGGCCGTTGTGTGAATTGGGTTGTTTTTCTTTAGTTTTCGATTTTTGAATTAGATGTGATATTTTGATTTCCAACTTCTTAACTTCTAAAATCTGAGTTTACATGACTTATATGAGATTTCGGATTCGTGGAAACCAACCTTTGGCTTTGTTTCATAATTTTTCCATCATTTATGAATATATGTGTTTCTATATAGCTTTATGCATATATTTATATAATTCCGTTGAAACCCATTCCTAATGCATATATATTGCGAATGGGTCGAGGGAGATATTATTCCAGATTTTAGACTCTTTATTTATCTCGCATCATTGCGTATCTTTCCATTTAAACGTTGTGTATATAGATACATATATATATGTAGTTTCTTACTTTGTATATATGTATATAAATAGTATATTATTTTGAGTAATTCCATGGTTGCGTTTTACTATTTTTAATCTCAGATTTACCATATTTCTGTAAGCACCAGTACACACACACACATCATCTTTTGTTAGAAATAAGGTTTGGTTGTATTGTATATACACATGTGTATATATACCTATATGTATATATGTATTTATGCTTGTTAATTCTCTTAGATTAGATTGTAGTTGTGTATATAGCTATAGGAGCCCTATGACAGATTTGGTTTGTCATTTCGAGCTTAGTTTAGTCGAATTGGCCGGCAAGTTGACCAAATTGACAAAAGTCAACTTTGGGTCAAACTTGATCCAATTCAACTCAAACGAACTCCAAATGACCTAGAATTTTGTGTATGACCTACAAATTAGTAGACGGACTAGTTGACCCAGGTTTGACCAGGTTTGACCAGCGTTGACCAGGTTTGACCAGAGTTGACCGAGGGTTGACTTTGACCAAAATGGACCTAGAAGCATGTAGTCTTGCATTGTAGCTATTTCTTTTGATATTATAGACTTGGTTGGGACATGTGTGTATTTTAAATAGGTTTATATTGCCCCAGTTTAGCTACACCTCATCATCAGCAGTTCGATTTGCCAGGCGAGTACATTCTCTGATCTTTTCATACTTCTTTGGATATGTTCTCTTGTTATAGACTAGTATACTTGATGCTGACACGACGTTCACACGGATTAGTACTCTATAGATCTTTTTATGCGATGTTATTCCCTCGGATACATCGAGTATATCATGTTCATGTACTTTATCATGGCCATCATGTACTCCATGTATTCATATTTATCCATGTGCACTCATATGTTATTCATGTACACTCATGACCATATGAGCTCCATGTATACAGTAGTTGTTATCCATGTGCAATAACATAACATGTATTGATCCTTGTGTATTGATTGGGGACAGGGAGAGTGTAGTTGGTTATGTGATCATTATCTCCAGTAGGTATCCATGTGCACTCTATAGCTGTATCCATGTGCAACCCAGACCGTTTACATAACCAATTCATGCTCTGAATCACGTAGAAGGTTACATTTCTCTATTTATCATATTATATCTCATTTATAGGCTCTCTCTCTCGTTGATTTCCTTTACAGCGATTCATGTATAGTTTTCTATAGCTTGCTTTATATGTCCATTCCTGCTATGAACTGTTGTGAGAGATATATGCTCATTCCGTCCTGACTGGGCATGTTGAAAATTTTATAGGCATTGATGAAGAGTACTGCCCTACTTATTATGGCATTGGCTTAGATGACCCTGGCGACGTGAACCCTCAGGAGGATCCCACATTCGCTGAGGACTCGCCTATAGTCTAGCTGAGACTTAGTACTTTATTAGTATTTCTATTTGAGACTTTATGAGTTATACTTGAGATTTATTCTGGTGGTTTACACCTAGATCTTTTTATCTGTGACTATCTTGAGATTCTTTCTTCTATTCCATCTTAGTATTGTGATTGAGTTACTTATTATTCTACTCTCCATTCGAAGTTTATTTTAGACTGTGTTAGATACTGTGACTCAGGATAACGTTCTACCGTCGACACTGCGGCGTAGGCTGGGCGTTCGTCACTTCTCGTGCCCTTGCACTGGGTGCGAGTCGTGACACGTTTTTAGTGGTGGCCCATGCAGGTCCCCAATCACAACTAGTGTGATTCGTAGTGGTACTCGAACTAGAGTATCATTACAGCCTGTAGTAGGATATAGGATAAGTTAAGGTACTCAATCACATTAGGAAAAATTCTTATCAATTCTTGCTGTTAATTGTCTCCTTTTGAAAACAACTGTCCTTCTTTGATAAATTTGCTTTTTTTTGTAATTAATTCCTTGTTTGATCTGTCTTCAGGATGGTGGAGACACGGTCATAGCGCTCTGGTCTCAGGCATACCACTGAGAGGTCGGCTACTTTTTGTCCGACCCAGCAGGCCCCAGGGACCATAATGCCTCTTGTTCCAGCTCAGGTGGGCCCATCTGCTACTTTTGGAGGTGCTCCTCTACCAGCTCCGAGGACTACCCCAGGAGTTCAGGGGATGCTACCACCACCATCCCAGGGGACAATTGATGCGGCGCAGTGTTTCGCTTTCATTCAGCAGATGATGGAGACGCAGCGACGTCAGTCAGAGAACATGAGGTATGGCATTGATAATGCCTACCAGTTAGCGATGGTGGCAGTGGAGAGGGTGACTGCCCAACCTCAGGGAGGGCAGATTCAGCCATACCAGCCGAGGACTCCAGGTATTCAGGAGTTCCAGAAGATGAGGCCGCGGGACTTCAAGGGTACGGAGGGTATCCTTTACGCGGACGACTGGATCGAGCACAAAGAGGAGATTTTCTGTCTCGCAGAGATACCGGCTAGACTCCAGGTGGAAGCAGCAGGCAGTATGATGCAGGACCTTGCCCGCACTTGGTACCAGACCGACCCCAGGGTTGGTACTACAGGGAAAACTTGGGAGGCTTTTAAGAAGCTTTTCAAGGAGAAGTTTTTCCCTGATACTGCACTTGACGCATTGGAAACGCAGTTTGAGAACCTTGTTCAGGGGAACCAGACTGTAGAGGAGTATGCCGGGGAGTTCTGCCGCCTGGGCAGATTTGTGGAGGGCCTTAGCGAGACAGCGAAGGCTAGGAGATTCAGAAAGGGTTTGGTCAAGGAAGTCAAGTCCTTAACCAAGAGCAATAAGAATGCTACATTTGAGGAGATTTTGATGGGAGCCATGGCAGCAGAGGATGATTTGGAGCTAAAACAGAAGAGAGGCCGTGATTCCCATGCAGCCGACAGCAGTGGAGGACCGGCCAAGAAGCCCCATTTTCAGCAGCAGCAGCAGCAGAGGTCTTTCCAGCAGCAGAGGCCATTCCAGCAGGCACAGCAGAGACAGGGTCAGCAGGCACCGAGACAGCAGCAGGCCACCACTTGTGACTTCTGTAAGAAGCCAGGGCACAGGTGGAGTGAGTGCAGGAAGAGGCTAGGCAAGTGCCTACTCTGTGGTTCATCAGAGCATCTGTTGAGGGACTGTCCTGAGTCTTTCGAGCGTAAAGGACAGGAAGCAGGAACCAAGGCACCAGTGGAGCAGCAGAGGGGACCCTTATCGACTCAGCAGCAGAAGTTTGTTCAGCACCAGTAGCAGACTAAAGGAGGCCAGCAGGGCCGAGCTTTCGCCATGGCACCAGAGAATACCGAGGCAGCAGGCGATCTGATAGCAGGTTCTGTTCTTATCGACTCTTTTCCCGCATTGGTATTATTTGATTCGGGTGCTTCCCATAGCTTCGTGTCTGTATCTTTTGCCATTAGACACCAGCTTTCTTCTGAACCTTTGCCTAGGACTTGCAAGATCACGACTGGGGGTAGTATTATCCTCGTCAGTAATTTTTGCAAGGATCGAAGAGTAGTTTTGGGAGGCCGAGAACTGGATGTGAGTCTGCTCGTGATGCCACTACCGAACTACGATATTGTACTCGGTATGGATTGGTTGAGCAGGCACCATGCCAGTATAGATTGTCGCGGGGGTAGAGTTCTTTTCAGCATGCCAGGAGAGCCAGAGTTCGAGTTCACCAGGCGGGAGTCAGAGCAGAGCAGCGGAGTTTTCTGCAGAGCTTCAGCAGAGGAGCAGAGTGTGCCACATCCACTGATAGCTGAGTTTATGGATGTGTTTCCGGAGGAGTTGCCAGGGTTGCCTCCGGACAGGGATGTGGAGTTCTCTATAGACTTGGTACCCGGCGCAGAGCCGATATCTCAGCATGTCTATAGAGTGAACAACAGTGAGCTAGTGGAGCTGAAGAAGCAAGTGGATGAGTTGCAGGACAAGGGCTTCATCCGATCGAGTTCTTCACCATGGGGTGCGCCAGTACTCTTTGTACCGAAGAAGGATGGGTCGGTACGGATGTGTATCGACAACAGGGCACTCAATAGCCTCACGATCAAGAACAAGTACCCGTTGCCGAGGATCGATGACCTGTTCGATCAGCTGAGCGGAGCGAAGGTATTTTCCAAGATTGATCTGAGGTCAGGATATCATCAGGTGAAGGTGAAGAAGGAGGATATTCCGAAGACAGCTTTTAGGACTCGGTATGGCCAGTTGAGTTCATGGTGATACCGTTTGGGTTAACTAACGCCCCGGCGGTGTTCATGAACTTGATGAACAAGGTGTTCCACCGGTACTTGGACAAGTTCGTGGTGGTGTTCATCGACGACATTTTGGTGTATTCGAAGCCCCAGAGGAGCATGAGGAGCATTTGAGAGTGGTTCTGGAGACTCTCAGGAAGGAGCAGCTTTACGGTAAGCTCTCGAAGTGTGAGTTCTTCTTGGATCGAGTTGATTTCTTAGGTCATGTGGTGACCGGAGATGGGATCTCAGTCGACCCGAAGAAGATCAGAGCAGTTGAGGCATGGACAGCACCGAGTTCGATCGCAGAGATCAGGAGCTTTCTGGGATTAACAGGATACTACAGGAGGTTTGTTCAGGATTTCTCCCGGATTGCAGAGCCATTGACTAGGCTGACCCGGAAGGACGCAGAGTTTGTCTGGTCAGAGGAGTGTCAGGTTGCTTTTGATGAGCTGAAGAAGCGACTAACGACAGCCCCAATTTTGACGTTGCCATCAGGATCAGGCGGGTTCACTATCTACAGCGACGCCTTAGGGAAGGGTTTGGGTTGTGTCTTGCAGCAGCATGGGAAGGTGATTGTCTATGCATCTAGGCAGTTACGTCCGTATGAGAAAAATTATCCTACCCATGATTTGGAGTTGGCGGCGGTTATTTTTGCTCTGAAGCTATAGAAGCACTATCTATACGGAGAGCGTGTGGAGATCTTCACAGACCACAAGAGCTTGAAGTATGTGTTTACACAAAAAGAGCTCAACATAAGGCAGCGCAGATGGTTGGAATTGATAAAGGACTTCGACATTTCATTACAGTACCATCCAGGGAAGGCCAACGTGGTTCCCGATGCCTTGAGTAGGTATCAGGTAGCTATGTGCTTGACGGTGGATCGTCATCTATTAGCAGATTTGGAGAGTTTGGGGATCGAGGTGATCGTACCAGGAGTTCAGATTTAGATGTGGGGCCTGCAGATTCAGTCAGACTTGATGGAGAGGATCAAGTTAGCTCAGTTCGACGATGTTACTCTGCGGTGTATCCGAGAGCAGGTTCGAGCAGGATTGGCAGATGCGGAGTTCGTCATTGTGAAGGATGGCACATTGAGGCACGGTTCCAGACTGTGTGTACCTAGCGGAGAGCTTCGGGAGCAGGTTATGCAGGAGGCCCATCGCTCTCAGTACACTATGCATCCAGGTGCCAATAAGACGTATAGAGACTTGAAGGAGCATGTATGGTGGTATGGGATGAAGCAGGAAGTAGCACGCTTCGTAGCCAGGTGCCTAGTCTGTCAGCAGGTTAAGGCAGAGAGGCAGAGGCCCGGAGGACTATTGCAGCCATTGCCCATTTCGGAGTGGAAGTGGGAGCACATCACGATGGATTTTGTTTTGGGATTGCCGCGTTCATCAGGAGGAAAAGACGCGATTTGCGTCATCGTGGACAGGTTGACCAAATTGGCCCACTTTTTGCCATTCAGAGTGGAGACGTCTACGGAGAATCTAGCAGAGTTGTATATGCGGCAGATTGTCAGGATACATGGAGTTCCGGTGAGCATTGTCTCGGATCGTGATAGTCGCTTTACTTTCCATTTCTGACGGAGTTTGCAGACTAGTTTGGGCACTCAGCTCAAATTCAGTACTGTATACCACCCTCAGACAGACGGACAGTCGGAGAGGACTATTCAGACTCTCGAGGATATGCTGCGGACTTGTGTTCTGGATTTTGGAGGATCATGGAAGGATCACCTGCACTTGGTAGAGTTTGCATACAACAACAGTTACCAGGCCAGCATTGGTATGTCACCATTCGAGGCGTTGTACGGTGTCACGCCCCAGAACCAGAATACTGGAGAGCGGGGGCGTACATAGCCAGCTACGTATATTGAAATAGAATACATCTCAACTATACGGTCACGGCTGTCTAGATATGAGGGTTTACTACAAGCCAACGGTCTCTTATGGTCAAGCCTATTGTCTCAATCTCAAGCAAGTAATATAAGCTCAAGATGTTTGACCACCAAATATACAATAAAAGGCGTCCCAAATATTACATATCAGCTGATCATGAAGCTAGTCGTACAAAATGCTAGGACTAGCAAGAGTTAAGTCATACATGATCAACCCTAGGATTTGTCAATCATGTTTACAGCCCGTAGGCAGACAGTAAGTAAAGTGCATCGAGCTAACAGGTGCTCGTCGGCTAAACGCCTCAAAAGAATAACTTTACAATAGAGTGAGCGAAACAAAATAGAAAACCCACTCGTAGCCCGGGTTCCTTCTAGTCGCCACCATCGGGCTGGAGGTTCGGAAGATCCTCGGGAGCTGCTCCAAAATATGGCCACACAAAACCAGCTGGATCAAACCCCAGAAAGAGCAAGTGCCACAAAGGAGGCCACGAAATAAGAACAAAAGCCAGCATATCAGAACATAAGAAAAGAAATGGAAGAAGGTACAAGTAATAAAGAGTACAACAGGACAATAAACGACTAGTGACGTGGGACCATTCCGGGAGCCAGGTTACAACCCTTAAACCAGACAAGGACTGCGGTTGTAACCATTCACCTGAACAGCACTCTGTCTCTACCCATTTATTGTTAGAGATAAGTAAAACAAGCTGGTACAAGAGTAGCCAGGTACAGGGGCTAGACATGACTTAGACAAGGCTGGACTCCATCCATTCACAAGCGGCCAAGCAATTACTACGGCTTACTACTTAACTAACTAGGGTTATCACAAGCCTTAATTACTAACAAGATGCAATGAGAATTTTCCAGTCCCAAGCCCTGCAGACCATCCAGTTATCCTTCCGCGGGTTGAGAGTATGGTTGGGTACATCGTCCCGGAGACGATATACCTTTAGGTGACTTAGAGGGTGCAACACATGACAGTACGCTGAAAATGTGCTCTACTCGTCGGCAAGCTACAAGTCCAATTAGGAGCGCCCAGATAACGAGATTGCCTGTGACTGGAAATTCTCCATGAACTATAGTTTGATCTAGTCATTAGCCTAATCCATATTCAGTATGAATCCCTGACCGTGGGAACCAGGGAGTCACGTCCTAGACATGATGCAAGACAAGACAAGTGGATTGCACAAGCAAGCAAGCAGGAACACCCACAGTGTCAAGTTGATTATACGAGTCAAGTTAGCCGTCGTAACAGCATCAAGATAAATCATGTCAGGGTACTTGTCAGGAGTGCGCCACGACGGGCCACTATAATGTCAGGTTGGTCATGTCAGGAGTGCACCACTACGGGTCACTGTCGTGTTATGCTAGTTCCTTGTCATACCATGCCATGTACAATAGTCATTCCAAACATATTAAGTAAAATCAAGTTCATGACATACCATGCCACGATGGGCGTAAAATATCTAATAAAATATCAATATACAGGGCTATAGAAGAGCCAAGCTTAAGGAAAAAAATAAAACAAAATCTCCATGATTGGACAGATTGCGCAAGGGTCCCTGGGGTCGGGTTGCGCAGGAGTCAAGTGCGCCAGGGGGCCAACTGCGCAGGAGTGAGCTGCACAGAAGTCGGCTCACGCTGAGCTGGTTGGCGCAGGGGTCAGATTGCGCAGGAGTAAAGTGCGTGGGGATGGATGGCGCATGAGTCAGATTGCGCATGAGTGAAGTGCGGGGATGGATGGCGCATAGGTCAGATTACGCATGAGTAAAGTGCGCGGGGATGGATGGCACATGGGTCAGATTGCGCATGAGTGAAGTGTGCGGGGATGGATGGCGCATGGGTCAGATTGTGCATGAGTGAAGTGCGCGGGGATGGATGGCGCATGGGTCAGATTGCGCATGAGTGGACTGCACATGAGCAGACTGCGCAAAAGTCCCTGTGCGCTGGGGTTGAGCGCAGTTTACCATGGGGCAAGCTGCGCGGTCGGCGCTGCGCTAAAGATCACAGGCCGAAAGGAGGATACGCAGTCCAGTACTGCGCTAAAGAGCGCAGGCTGCAGTCTGCTACACCAGGCCGAGAGGAACTCTTCAAGAACACCAAAGTTCAAATCTTCATATCTTGGTCAAATCAAAACCAAATCTAGATTTTCAAAGGTCTAACTTGAGTAAAATTGAATTCTCTTCCACATGGAAGCATCAAAACCCACAAAAATCCAACCAAAATAGATCAAAACTATGTAAATTCAAAAATAGTTAAAACCTAGATCTAGAACAAAGGAGACTCCAAATCACAAAATGTCAAACACTAATGTTGATCACCATGGCCTAATCTAGCTAATGAACAAATAAAATGTGGTTCTCATATGGTGGCAAGGTGCACTTGCCTATGGGTGGAGTGTTGTGTAGAGGAAGGAAGAAGAAGAAGAAGAAATTAATGGAGGGAAGTAATTAGGAGAGAGAGTGTTAGGTGGGGATGATAAAGAGGGTGGGTTGTGGTGGAATGAGGGTTGAACATAGGCTAAGGTGTTCCAATGCATGTTAAACCAAACCAAACCAAATCAAACCAATTCTCCTCCACAAAATAAACCAAGCCAGGTAAAACCCAATTACGAGAACCAAAATATGCAAGTCAAGCCAATTACAAGTACATGCCAAAATCCGAGAAAATAAATACAGGTCTGAAATACATGCAAGCTTGACAAAATACGTATTCAGGATATGGGTGTTTCATACGGGCGTAGGTGTCGTACTCCCTTGTCTTGGGACGATGTTGGAGAGCGAGCTTTACTGGGACCTGAGATGGTTGTGGACGCAGCTGAGAAGGTAAAGCTCATCAGGGATCGACTTCGCGTGGTGCAGGAAAGACAGCGGCATTGGGCCGACAGCCACCAGAGACCTTTGCAGTTTGAGGTATAGCTTAGACTTAGGATTAGAATCTTGTTTGTTTGTATTTTGTTGTTTGTGTGATTGTTTTAGTTAATTGAGACCATGCTTGTGCTAGGTTGGAGATATGGTATTCTTGAGGATTTTGTCGACTCGAGGCACTATTCGTTTCGGTGGAGGAGTGAAGCTTAGCCCACGCTATGTCGGACCTTTGGTTATCATCGGAAGGGTCGGCGACGTGTCATACAGACTGGACTTACCTTCTTCCTTAGTGGGAGTCCACAATGTATTTCACGTATCGCAGTTGAGACGGTATGTGGCATATTCTAGCCATGTACTGGACCATTCTGAGATTGAGGTGGGACCTACTCTCAGTTATCCAGAGCAGCCTGTAGAGATTCTGGACCGACGGGAGAAGGTGTTGCAGAACTAGTCGATACCCTTAGTTTGCGTAGCTTGGAAGCATCACTTTCCAGGAGAGTCCACCTGGGAGAGGGAGGATGAGATGCGCGAACGATACCCTTATCTTTTCCAATCTTGAGGTATAATTTTGTTCTTTCTTAATCATGCATTTTGTCTTTAATTTTGAGGACGAAATTATTTTAAGAGGGTAGATTTGTAGCATCCACTTTTTCATAGAAGGGTATTTTAGTCTTTTCAGCCATTTTTGGCCTTATGAGTGATTTCCTGAATATGTTGACTTATGATTGTGCTAGCAACTGGTTTAACCTTAGTGGACTTGTATAGGGGTCTAACCATGCATTAGGATTGTTATTTTCATTTTTAGAATTTATTTTTATGCATTAGATTATTTTTTAAGGCTTTTATTTATTTATTTAGCCTTTTTGCATGTAGGCCTTTAAGCTTTTTTGACTTGGGCCCATTTCTAATTGAGAAGGAGTTGGCCCAAGTGAAACCCTAACCCCTAGAGACCCCCTTGGCCGCCCAACACAGCAGCACCCCCTCCTCTTTTCATCATTTGTGAAAATTTTTAGCCTCCACAAAGAAACCCTAAAACGTTGAAACCCATTCCTAATGCATATATATTGCGAATGGGTCGAGGGAGATATTATTCCAGATTTTAGACTCTTTATTTATCTCGCATCATTGCGTATCTTTCCATTTAAACGTTGTGTATATAGATACATATATATATATATGTAGTTTCTTACTTTGTATATATGTATATAAATAGTATATTATTTTGAGTAATTCCATGGTTGCGTTTTACTGTTTTTAATCTCAGATTTACCTTATTTCAGTAAGCACCAGTACACACACACACACATCATCTTTTGTTAGAAATAAGGTTTGGTTGTATTGTATATACACATGTGTGTATATACCTATATGTATATATATATTTATGCTTGTTAATTCTTTTAGATTAGATTGTAGTTGTGTATATAACTATAGGAGCCCTAGGACAGATTTGGTTTGTCATTTCGAGCTTAGTTTAGTCGAATTAGCCGACAAGTTGACCAAATTGACAAAAGTCAACTTTGGGTCAAACTTGATCCAATTCAACTCAAACGAACTCCAAATGACCTAGAATTTTGTGTATGACCTAGAAATTAGTAGACGGACTAGTTGACCCAAGTTTGACCAAATTTGACCAGCATTGACCAGGTTTGACCAGAGTTGACCGAGGGTTGACTTTGACCAAAATGGACCTAGAAGCATGTAGTCTTGCATTGTAGCTATTTCTTTTGATATTGTAGACTTGGTTGTGACAAGTGTGTATTTTAAATAGGTTTATATTGCCCCAGTTTAGCTACACCTCATCATCAGCAGTTCGATTTGCCAGGCGAGTACATTTTCTGATCTTTTCATACTTCTTTGGATATGTTCTCTTGTTATAGACTAGTATACTTGATGCTGACACGACGTTCACATGGATTAGTACCCTATGGATCTTTTCATGCGATGTTATTACCTCGGATACATCGAATATATCATGTTCATGTACTTTATCATGGCCATCATGTACTCCATGTATTCATATTTATCCATGTGCACTCATATGTTATTCATGTACACTCATGACCATATGAGCTCCATGTATACAGTAGTTGTTATCCATGTGCAATAACATAACATGTATTGATCCTTGTGTATTGATTGGGGGCAGGGAGAGTGTAGTTGGTTATGTGATCATTATTCCCAGTAGGTATCTATGTGCACTCCATAGCTGTATCCATGTGCAATCCAGACCATTTACATAACCAATTCATGCTCTGAATCACGTAGAAGGTTACATTTCTCTATTTATCATATTATATCTCATTTATAGTCTCTCTCTCTTGTTGATTTCTTTTACAGCGATTCATGTATAGTTTTCTATAGCTTGCTTTATATGTCCATTCCTGCTATGAACTGTTGTGAGAGATATGTGCTCGTTCCGTCCTGACTGGGCATGTTAAAATTTTTATAGGTATTGATGAGGAGTACTGTCCTACTTATTATGGCATTGGCTTAGATGACACTGACGACGTGGGCCCTCAGGAGGATCCCACAGTCGCTGAGGACTTGCCTATAGTCTAGATGAGACTTAGTACTTTGTTAGTATTTTTATTTGAGACTTTATGAGTTGTACTTGAGATTTATTCTGGTGTTTTACACCTATATCTTTTTATCTGTGACTCTCTTGAGATTCTTTCTTCTATTCCATCTTAGTATTGTGATTGAGTTACTTATTATTCTACTCTCCATTCGGAGTTTATTTTAGACTGTGTTAGATACTGTGACTCAGGACAACATTCTACCGTCGACACTGCGGCGTAGGCTGGGCGTTTGTCACTTCTCGTGCCCTTGTACTGGGTGCGGGTCGTGACAGGCATTACATAATATACCACTCAAAACAAGGTTCGTCCTCGAACCGAAACCAACACTTAAATCCAAGTGTTCCGCTAGATCGTTTCACGATCTCGTGCCACTATTGTTTGAATCATATAACTTAGTTTAGATCATACACATATTTTAGGTGTTCCACCAATATATGCATTTCAGCCAAGCTCAGTTGTAGGATATCGAAACATAGCTAACGGGCTCAACTTAAATCCTCAAGCACTAGCTATTCCGTACTCGACTTTGGTCCAATCTTAGCGTCTATTTCCAAAATCCTTCATTACATCTCCGGTATGACTTGATTCAGAACCGTAACTTCGATCTCATAAGTTTCTTGCCGACTATCTAACGCACGTATTGCATTAAGTTATTGCGCATTCGATCGCAATAATTCTCCGTATGCCTACCCGTCCAACTATTTTCTATTTCTCGTACAACTCAAATCCATATTCAACTATTATCGAGTTTGCCTTAATGACATGGACTAAGTCCAACATGTCCAAACTTTCTTCACCTACAATCCGTACTATGCATCGTACGCAACTATTCCAACATGATTCACATTCTCGAAATTTTCTACGCAATGCATCCGGGGCTACCCCCGCTAGGTAACTTATCTAGACATCATGCTCGCGTTCTCCCGACACAAGAGGTCAACTTGAGTCTACGATACTCAAAGACAATAATCTTTCCGACCCAAGGTCTCTTATGATACGCTCATCTCTGATCCTCGACCGAGTACGAATCATTTACTAAATTTTCGAATCAATCCCGACTAGTTCATTTCGTAACATAGAATGTGCGCTCAACACATATAACCTAATCGTTACTCAAACCGATCTACGACACAATTCTTAGGGTTATTCTACTGTTCGTCGCTCTCGCACATTGCAGAGTTCTTGCAATCGCCTTACCACATCGATATGCTAAGTACGTTCCTTAATATCTATTCGATCGTCGACTAACAAACAACTCGAATACTTATTCGATCGATCAACTAGTCTATCATTATCAGTCCAGGCCAAAGTTGTTTAATTAATTCTCGTAACACATATCCGATCGCCTAGACTTATCCTCAATATGCACTACATCGTCATTTATCCTCAACGCAATTTCCTATGCGACTTCATTAGGGTCGTCCTACGGTTTCTAACATTTACTTTGATTTGGCGGTCAAGTCTTCTAAGGTCAGCTGCCCCGAAGCTACGCTCGATAATTGAAGATCATCAACGAGGGACAGTTAATACGAACCATGCTATATCCTATCTCGGAGCCAAATCAATTTTCGAACATTCCTATGGGACCTTACCCAATCCGACATAATTTATCAATCCATATATCTCATCTTTCCCGTGCAACTGATGCGCCATAACTATTCGAAACACTCATGCATTACCGTTAACAATATCGCTAACCGACCAATATTTGTTTGCCTCGAGTACGAGTCTATCTATCCACGACCAATATCCGACACACTCTATGTTTATCGCAATAATCCTCGAATTCACTTTCGCATCAAACCACAAGTCAAATCCAATTTGCTATGTGTGAAACCCGCTTTTGGATTTAATTAATTGGAATTAATGCAATTTTGGTTAATAATTAATTTTTTGTCGTAATTGATATATATATAAATATTGATGGATTATTATTATTATTATTATTATTATTATTATTATTATTATATTGTGGGTTAGAAATTAATTTTAAAATAATAGTCTGGTTTTTGGTTGCTGACCTGACCCCGAGCCTGGACCTAGTCCAAACCCGAATCCTATTAGGATTTTTAGATCCATATTTAATGGTTGGTAATTATTTTAGAGGTTTTGGGCTTAATCCTAACCTACCCGATCCAAACCCGCAAACCCAACCCGACCCGTTTCACTCTTCCTTTCCCTGGAGACCCTCTCCCACTACACGTTCACAGCAACACCCACTCCCTCTATTCCTTCTCATTACACCTCTCTCCTCTAACTTCTCTCCTCCACACACATTCTCACACTCCTCCCTTTTAAATCTCACCCAAACTCCTCTCTCTCCCATTCCCACTCTTCACAGCAAAAGAATTCCTCTCTAAAATCCCTCACTCTCCCGAGCTCCTTCCGCGGCCGTGCCCTAGGCAACCCCACCGGCGATCTCCCCTCCGCCGACCTAGCTCCGGCGCCCCCCTCTCGTCCGGCGTCGGCCTGATTCCCCCGGTGCACCTTCCCGCACCCGACCTCCCTGTCCGGCGCCAGCCCTCGGCCTGACCACCCAGGCTGCAGCGCCTGCACGCCTTCCTGTTCCACCCGCAGCGGCGACCCCGCTCTGTTCCAGCGCTCCATATCTCTCGGTTACTTCTCTTGGAAGTGTTGCACCTTCCCGCTGCTTCCCGTTCCCGGTCAGAAGCTAATTTCCAATTTCGAACGCTGTCCCGGGTTTACGTTGCTGCTCGGATTTCTATTATTTCTTTAATTTGCATCTGAGAGCTCTAGCCGAGCAACCCAAGGTATAACTCCTTTGCCCGTTCCATTTTCGGTAGACGATGATGATAATGGTCCCCGATTCCCTCCCGGGAATTCGGTTTTAGGTCGACGTAGTGACTTCGGATTTTTCGGAGAGGTTTCTGTGATGTTCTGTGTTTATTTTGAATTTTTCTCGAAATATGTTTTCTGGATTTTGGGCGCTGTGGTTTCCGATTAAGCTTCAGGAATTATTCTGTGAATTTAATTTTGGTGTAAAATAGTTTGGAAGTTAATTTCTGGGTGTTCCCTGGTTTGGGACTTTTATGGGTGTTTCGGCGCATTTTCCCAGTTTTAGGTTGTCCCGAAAATAGAGGAAATGTTGCCCAAATTTTTATAAAACTTTAGAAATGAATTTCAAATTGGTTTTCGGAAATTATTTATTTAAATGGATTTTTGGGCGACGACCATACCGGTCCGTGGGCCCTAGCGAAATGCAAACGAAACCGGTTTTACCCGGACGTTGAGGCATTAGCTAATAGTGACGATTGGACCAAGTCTGAGACTCCTAAGATTTTATTTATTTTATTTTTTTTAATTTCGTTTTCGATATTTAAAAATACAGGGTATTAGTCAGAGCTAACTAATTTTCTCTTATTTTAATTTATGTAAAGTTTGTAAGGGCATAAGCCCAGATTCCTATTCTGTCAGCTGTGCCCCTGTATTGCGTAGTCTAGGTTTTTATTTATTTTCTTGGTTAATTTTTCCTTTATTTTCTGGTTGGTTTATCTTCTTCGTAATTAGGCGCTTAGTTGTATAAACGGCTAGTAAATATTTTTGTATAAATTAATAAGGATTTTTCATGATATAATAACTTGAATAAAATAGTTATAATTAACAAAACCCATGTTTTATCATTAAAATGAAAATGTAGTTTTATATGTATAATATTAAAAATATAAAGTTTTGTGAATTGACCGTTAACGATGATTTTTCCAAGAAAAACCAGAAACTGGCTATCCAACTAAATGAGAACCAACGTTGTACGCGTCGTAAACCGTTTGTAGTAGAGTAAATAAACAACTTAAAATCTGACTAGGACCTGTTACTAGAGATTGCAACTAGCACACCTTGCTTGGTTTCATAATGGTTCTAAGTCAAGTTCTCCAACTGTAGGATCTCGGAGACGAACCTAGCATCTTTCCGAAACCAACACCGTTTCCAGTCATAAACAAAGGCAAGTACATTTTGTGTTAGTTTACAATTATTTAATAATCGTTTTATTGCAAGTTTAAACCATGATGCAACACGGAACTCTCTTTGAGAGCACTGACTGATTGACTGTTGGGTACTGGGGGAGTAGTGTAATGAGTATGACCACATCTAAAGTAATAATTTAGAACTGTATTAGCTTACCCCTCATACACACTGGGATAAGCCATATCATTCACTGTACAACCCAATCCGGTCATATTCATTGCCTATTCATATCATAATGTTTTAACTGCTGGAGAACTGTTTATTTCAAATTGTTTAAAAGTGCATAATTCTATTATTATTTCAATTGTTAGATTATCATGAATTGTACTTTGCTTCCTCCTGACTGGAGACAACATTTTTAGGTTCTTTTGATGATGCAGAGCTACTGATAAGTAGCTACTATGACCCTGAGTTGTACCCAGCTGTGTTACCAGAGAATGCTGATCTCTGAGATGACGAACCTACCTTTTAGCTGTTGTTATTTTCTATTTTCAGTTATTGTAGTTTAAAAGAAAAACCATTTCTATTATCAGTTGTAATTCTGTTGATTAATAAAGTTTTAAATTCCCGAATATTGAGTTGTGACAAATATATAGATGTTGTTGTGATTACCTGCAATAGTAGATACAGCGTACTGCCGCCGTCTCAACAACGGTGCAGGCTGGGCATGATCCGGTTCGACCCAATTATTTGGGATCGGGTCGTGACATGTTTTTAGTTGTGGCCCATGCAGGTCCTTCTCTCAACAACAACTTAGGAGAACACCTCTAGAACATTTAGAACACTAGAACATTAATTTGTCACAACATAGGACCGAATTATATTATAAATAAATATTTTTGGTTGTTATAGACTGGTAGGCTACCTTGCTTATGTTTGCTTCCTAGACCTTTCAGACTATGACTAGAGGAAAGACAACCCGTTCCAGTCCTGCTGATGAAAAGGTGTTATCTCTTGATCACACCCCTCTTTCTCAGGCCCGTCCCAACCCTTCTCCTTTGCAACTCATCAATCCCCCATTTGCTGTACAAGTCCCCAGCACAGCTCATACTACAGCCGAACCTATTTCGCCCACGACAATTTCACCATCTCCTGTTATGATAGTTACTCATGTCGCCCCACCAGTACCAATACACACCTCCCAAATGGTTGCCCTATTTCAAAGAATCCTGGAGTCCCAGAAGGCCCAAGTCGAGGCCCAGCAGAGACAGATTGATATCCCGAGAGATATTATGAAGGATGTCAATGACGTAGCCTTGGCTATCTTAAACCGAGTTGGTACGGAACCTCACCCTAGGAGGGATACCCCTGAATCTAGAAGATATTTGGATCCCATCAAGTACTCTACTTTCCGACAGTCTTGTCGTAAGAAGTTATTGGCTTGTGACTACTGCAAGAGGCCTGGTCATCTAGCCAATAGTTGCCGCAAGAGATTGGGACAATATTTGGCATGTGGATCCGCTAAACATCGGGTTTAGGACTGCCTCTTATCTTTCCATCGTACCAGAGCACCTATCCCAGCAACACCTGCTACGCCGCAACCTAGGGACTCTCTTCCTATCGAGCAGACCTTGCCTCCTACACCCACTGCAGAAAGGTATGATGCAGACTTGAGGATCATAGAAGAAGATGAAGCAGTTGGAGACTGCTCGTACAAGAGCCAGAGCCATGAAGACTAGTACCTAGAACTGCTGAGTAGCATTATCTATTGTTATAAGAAGTTGTAACAGGATGTCCTTAGAATAATCATGAGAGTCTTGCTGTAATTCTCCAATATGAATAAAATTCTTGGTTACACCTTATGGTAGATATCTTTCCCAAAGTCTTTCCCCTACGATACAATTTCTGAGGATTGTAATCTTAATGAGAAGGTTTGTAAGGCAGTATTTATCAAGGATATATTGGTGATTAAGAATTGGAAGAATAGAATTTTGGAATACCCAGATATTAGTTGGTACTTATAACAATTGGGAGTGATAATGACATAAGGAGTGAATTTTGACCTTAACCAGTTTAGGCCGACTGTATGATGGTATATGTTACTACATATTTTATTTTCTAGATTTTTGTATCTTTTAGCGTCCCATGATTTTCGAGAATTATCTCCTTCCCATATCTTTAACAGATTTTTAGCATCCCTTAGGATCTATATTTTTCGCTATTTATGGACCAATATTAGAACTTTTCAATCTCCTTCGTCAGCAAACCTATTTTTTTAAACTTCTCCACTAGTCGATCAAATCTTATCTCTCTATCTTTATTTGGAATCCCGACTCGTTCGCTATCTAGAGTTTCTAATTCTAATAAACCCTTATCTATCCGAGTACTTCTACGACTAGCGTATCCAACCATTCGCCTTAACCTCATTTTAATTGACTTTCTCAGAACTAATCCTGAACCAAAATTCTTCTGGAACTATAAAGCCTCAAGGTTAATTATTACCAAAAGAATTGGTTCAGTTTAGTTAGTTCATGATTTTCCTAAAAGATATTTTTAAAAATACTTTCAATACTGATTGTTATCTCCTAAGTTATTCCAAATATTTTATTTTGATCCCCTCCACTCAACTTGGAACCCTACTCTCCCTATGCAACTTTTTGATCAATTCAAGGCCTAGACAGCTTTTAAACTCAATGCTTGAGTATCGTGAAGCACGAACGGTCAGAGAATTGATTCCATACTATTATTAAATTTCCTTTAGTCATTGAAAAACTTTTGAATTGTTGAACTATCCCCTGGTTGGCTTTACTAAACCATTTTAACCTGACTTCCTTCAATCCATAAAGACATACTTCTTTTGTGTCAACCCTACTTACCCATCACATTCTCAAAACCTTCCTTGGATAAGAAATTATTTCTTCAAATAATTTTGGTAAATGTCTGTATCCTTTAAGCGATTTGTCGGGAATATTCTCATTGGCTTCTTCAACTCAACTCGAAGCTCTGATTCTTCTACCTTATCTTGTGTCCAACTCAATTAGTCATACTCAAGTTTGATCAATTTTTTCAAAACCAAATTTCTTAAATCTCAAGAGCTACTGGAACACATATTTATCCTGAAAAATTTTCTTGATTCCAGAAGAACATACATTTACATCATTTCCTATCATGACTAGAACTTTAGAACTCGTTTGAAATTTTTCGAAAACTCCTTTGAAATTTTATGGATAAAGTTGAGAAAATATTCAGTGACCTAATATGGCCTCGCACATTTGCGTTGTAGTCATTTGCCTGAATTATGAAAACTGCGAGTTTACTGCAGCCAGTTGCGCACTGGCGAGGCATAGACTCTAAGTTGAAATAATTTCAGGTGTTTATAGGTTTTTGGATATTATTAAGACTACGTCCTAAATGCATCATGATTGTCTCCTTTGTTTTTCAGCCAAGAAATGGATAAAATTGATATACTACTCGGTAACCTATCATTATTCAAGTTATGGAGCCAAAAATTTACTGCAGTCAGGTGCACTCTGGCGAGGCATGAATTTGAGGCAAAGTGACTTCGGATAAATTTGGTTTCCGAATATTATTAAGACAATATCCATATCAAGGTTGTCTTTCAGCACCATCAAATTATTCTGACTTTTACCCGATGAGAGAATTTGCATTTCTACCGGTTGTCTCCATCTTTCAGAAATATCTTATCACAGCCAGAAAGAATATATTTCCTATAAAAAAAAATTTCTACTTGTTTCATCCTAAAACTCATAGGACCATATCAATCTCCCTTGGTTCAATCTCCTTCCTGTTTCAATCTTAGAATGTTGCATGTATATATTTATTTAGTTATTGTTATTATAATTTGTTGTTGTTGTTGTTAGTTCTGGGAGCAATAGATAGTGGTGGGTAGCTTTATATATTAGTGGTTGATATACATTCGGTGGATGACCATATGTATATAGTTGATAGTTATATGCGGGGGGATACATAGATTGTTATTTATCTCATTTCTTGCAAGGGATCTTGGGATAAATATTAGATAGTTAAAGGGTAGAAAAGATAGAAGAAATACCTGAAGTAAACTAGACTTGAGGGAATGGTATAATCAACTTGTGACTTATTTGGAATAGAACCATTGGTAGTGTTCACTAAGTGCCTAAACCTCATTCAAAATGACTGTAGAAGCATGAAAAATAATAAAGAAAGATCCATGTGGCCGGGGAACCCCATGCGGCTCAGATAGCCCATTCGGCTCAGAAGACCCATGCGGCTCTGTGATCTCCATGCGGCTCAAGAAGAGAAGGCACGTGGCTTGCAAACATTTCTCTCCTCCGCCCTATACTGCATTAATTGCTTTGACGGCTGACCGCTCTGACGAAACGACAGGCCTGACATAAAGAGGCAATTATGACTCTATCATAATGACAGAATCCTAGAAAATCAAAGAAAATCTCTGGCACAACCCCCCCGAGATCCAGAAAATACCACGCAGCCTAGACACGTGGACAGCCATATGCGGCTCGAGCGGAGACCCCCCATGCGGCTCAGGCTGAAGTGTCCTATGCGTCCCAGATCGAAACAGCCCTATGCGGCTAAAGCAGACGCAGCCCTATACGGCTCACAAGGATCATCTTCATGCGGCTCACTACCCATTGTATGGTCCAGATTATCATGTGGTTCGAAGATTCGGAGGCCACTCCCCAGGCAGCCCTGACACGTGGCCAGGCTTATTGTCACGCCCCAGTAACAGAATAATGAGACGGACTAGGCCAGCTACACCGTATGAGGTATATAAACGTCATACGGCGATCGTGGCTGTCAAGAGAATAGGGGTACATGCTACAATCAGGTCTCCTATGGTCCCACAGAGCATCTATGTCTCAATCAATCAAAACAAGAAGCAGTAAATAATGATTATATAAGACAAAGCAGTAAGGCGTCCCCGACGCTTCATCAAAATGATTCATGAGTCTAGCTATACGAAATGATGAGCTAGTTCATAGAGTCAATAGTACATAACTAAAGTCAGCTGCAGTCTGATTTAATTACAATTATGCAAAGGAAACTAGTATCCAGAACTGCCGGCTAAACAAGTGCCGGTGGCTAAACGCCAAGTACAAAATAGAAGATATCATAGCAGTGAAGAAGAAACCCACTCATGGTCCCTGGCGCCCATACTCCTGGTGTGCACCATTGTTCGGGTAGAAGGCTGGATCCTCTGGCGCTGCTACGAGATCTGGCCAAACAAAACCAGCGGGGTCAGGCCCCGAATAGCAAGTACCACAAGGGAGCACAAAAGAGTGAGATAAATCCAAAGAGTTAAATAAGACATGATTCACGAGTTATAGGCTTATACCATATCATCGAGACAATACGACACCCTTACAACCAAACAAGGACAAACGGTGCCAATATCGTGCCGAGATAAGATATATCCTATAACCATGGGCAGGTAAAAGGGCTTCTGATCGCGACTTCGGTCCATAGCCTATCGCAGTACAATAGCCCAACCCAACAACCAAACAAGGACATGGGTTGGACCACGCACCACGATAGTCCATATTCCTCGGTAGCTAACAGAAGAAAACATATCACAAACAAGTCAGCTTACAAGCGGCCAATCAATCCTACGGCTTTCTATGATTTGTCTGGATTATCCCAGTAATGCAATATATATAGGAATCCTCAGATCGTATCGCATTCCAGCAGGGCTAGCCAAACCATTATATACAAGCAAGCACGAAATGCATCGGTCCCTCGAAAGGCCACCGCGCTAGAATAAGCAGTAACGGTTCCAGCTCCCCTATAGGAAGAGCTGGCTCGGCAGTCACAAATCAGATACTGCACCCCACTAGTGCGGATGACTATACAGTATCCGAGGCGGCCAACCCGACACGCCAGGACGGGACCCAGGGCGGCTGGTGACGTACGATCTCGAGATTCCGTTCCCTCCCAATGCATCTACCAAGTTAAGTTTCTTAGATTAACACTATCTTGATATTGGAATCACATGTCGTGGTCACATGGTCATCCTCCTATATGTCGTACCATAGTACGTGTACCCTAAGTATGAATCCATATCAGCTCAATCTAGATCCATGCTTAGTGTAATGCATCAAACAACAATCGTTTTACCATGACACTATTACTGACCATTTATCATGACTTGCTGGAAGGTACACCTGTATTGACATATAACACGAATGATCACTTAGCACGTAGAGTCACACCTCAGTGCACTCATTAAATAGCACCGCAGTGCATACTAATATTGTATCTCAATACACACTTAGAATAGGTACCAGCACGTATACAGGTAATCAGGTCAGGAACACGGTCAAGTCAGGAAGTCACGTGGACCCCTCATGACATAAAAGTCACATATAAATTCTGGTTAAAGTGAGACATGAAGGTCCTTGAAGTCAAGACAAAGATCTACAACTTTTATGTTGGAAGTTGGGAGAAATTCTGGCCATGAATAAGACAAATAGGACATAGAACATACAAAAATAACCAAAATAGGCACTATGAGTGGCAGTAGATGGGTACTCATCTATGCGGCTGAGTAAGTGGGTATCCATCTATGCGGCTGGGTTAATAAGTCTCATGCGGCTGAGTTAACAAATCTCATGCGGCTGGATAAGTGGGTACCCATCTATGCGGCTGGGTAAGTGGGTATCCATTTATGCGGCTGGGTTAATAAGTCTCATGCGGCTGAGTTAACAAAATCTCATGCGGCTGGGTTAACAAAATCTCATGCGGCTGGGTAAGTGGGTACCCATCTTCTCCGAAAATCAGAGAAGGATGGCCATAGAATCCACAGCTTCCAAGCTCCATAAAACCTTCATTCTAAGTCCAAATTTGGACTTCCATAGGTCAAAATGGGGTAGAACAAAATTTTCTACAACATAGAACAACTAGATTTTGAAAACAAAGAAGTTTGATAGATTAAAACCCAAGAAAACCAAAAATGACATAAACTTAGATCTACACAAAAGTAGCCATTAAAATCAAAAACTCCAAGAACTAAACTTGTAGAGAATGAAGAGAAGAACAATATAGACTAATAATATCTAAGAAAAATCAAGAAATGAAAAATACAAGAATCTCTCCATTTGGTGCAAGATGTACTTGCCTAAACGTTGGGAGGAAAATAAATGAAAAGAGTGAATGAATGAGGAGAGAGAGTGAGGAAGAGAATATATATAGGGGTTGGCTTAAGAAAACCCTAAGCCCTAAACATGTTCTAACCATGTGACTAATGACATGTTAATTGCTACATGATATAACTAATTAAATTAATTAAAGAAAATCCTAACCACAACACGGTTCAGAAATCCTATCATCGAAACAGTGAACCACGCCTACAACCAAACAAGGACAAGGGATGGCACACTAATCCGCGATGAGATACTGTTCCATGCTATGGCCAGTTATAAATACAGGATACTTGCAATAAAGATACAGGTGCCAGATACCATATACATAAAAAATTAAAAATTTATGTATTTCGGGAATGGGGAGTGACATCTCTACCCTCCTTAGAAAAATTTCGTCCTCGGAATTTCGATAAGGCTAGTTGAGCGCGCTCTCAGATCACAAAATACACTCATGACATATAGCAAGCACAATTATCAAACAACATATGGCACATGAACAGTTTAAGAAAGCAAGAATAATTAAGTAAGAGCACAAACAATAATCATACCCTAGAAGGAAATGATCAGAGACATACGAATAAAATATGCCTCTCAAGTCAGGTAGGAATTCGTCTTCGAGGTCCTACACTGACTCCCAAAGTGGACAAGTGTCAACGCTTGAGATAAGTCGGTACCAATGACTAAATCAAGAACGAGACTCCGCTCAGGACGTACTCTCGAAATCAAGACACATGATGAATATCACGTTTCACACGATACGAGAGCAGATGAGTGAGATGAGAAATTCGCCTTCACTCTTCAAATATAAAACTTAAGGAATTATAATAAATAATACTCAAAACTTACCCAAAATCTGACCGCCTTCAGCCAACCCTTGCTCTAATACTCCAAATTCTTCTTGCCTTTGTCCCTGTCTTCCCTGGCCCTGCTGTCCAACCTGATGTTGCGCTTGTCGGTACATCTGAGCTTGTGTCGGTAATGGGCGCTGGGCTAGTGTCCCCACTGCTAGTGCTGGCCCTTGATACGGTACTACCTCTGGAGCTGGCAACGTCGGTAACCGTTGAGCTGGCCCTCCTGGCCTCTGCATCATAGGACAATTGGCAATCCTATGATCTGGACTGCCACACCTCAAGCATAATCCATTAGCTGAACGACACACATCCCTAGTATGCCCTCCCTTACCACAGTAAGTGCAACCTACTGGTGCTGCCTGACGCTGCTGCTGGTTCCTCTGTTGCTGCTGTCGAACTGGTGCAGTCACAATTGTCGTGACTGGTGCTGCATCACGAATACGGACGCCAGGTGCTGGTGCTGACGTCCGAGGTACTGCTCCTCCCCCAGCACTCTGCGTATGAGACCTCTTCTGGCCCCCAGTCCTTGCTGATAACCTTTAAATAGTAAGCTCGTGCCTCCGAGCCACCGTCAATACTGTATCGAATGTCTGGTAGTCGTGCCCCTCGACTAGCTACAAAATCTCTAGGTAAAGTCCCTGTTGGAACCTCATTGCTCTCTCTGGCTCTGTCGCCACCATCATCCGAGCAAACCTACTTAACCTACAGAACTCTGCTGCATAACCATCCACCGTCTTACCAGCCTGCTTGAGACTGATAAACCTCTGCTGTAGCTCATACCGCGCTACCATGACAAAGTACTTGGCCTTGAATCTGGTACTGAAGCTATCCCAGGGAACAGGATGCCTCATTCCAACCTCTTCCGATGCCCACTAATCGCGGGCGAGATCCTGAAGTAAAAGTCTGACCTGGTCAACCTTCTCTTCTGCTGGAACCTTTGATGCGGTCAATATGGCCTCTGTATCCTGAAGCCAAGCATCCGCCGTGATGGCATCCTCCGTGCCGTCAAAATATCTCGGGTTAAGTCGACAAAACCTTCCGGACGCTCCTGAATCATTCCTGACACTTCTCTCAAGGGCTAATTGCAACCCCTGATTCTGTAGCACATTCTGTTCTTGCTGTCGGGTTTGTTGTTGCTGTTGGGCTACCGTCTGGCGTTGCTGGGTCTCTAATAATCCTCTGATAATCTGCAATAGTGTCGGCGCATCTAATGCTACTGGTACTATCGGTATTACTGGAGGTACGGGATCCTCTGGCCTCTGTTGCTCAACTGGCTCATGTTCGGTAACATTCTCGATATGAATCTGTCCAGGTAGAGGGGCTACCCCTTGCTGATCTCCAACTAGTCCCTGCTCTACTGGATTCTCTTCCATGTCGGCTCCTCCAATAGCCGAGAACGATGTGCCCCTAAAGGAAAGGATGTAAGGTATCAAAAGATAGGACGGAAAGGAATCGAGGATGACAATCAAGTTAGCAATCAAGGTGGGAGAAAGAGAAAACAAATCAGGAGATCAAAGGGAACATGTTTTGATTGAGACTCCTATAATCGCAACACCCCACAAGTCTGAAAAACAGACCTGCATGGGCCACCACTAAAACCTTGTCATGCCCCAGTACCGGAATACTGAAACGGACTAGGCCAGCTACACCGTATGAGGTATATAAACGTCATACGGCGATCGTGGCTGTCAAGAGACTAGGGGTGCATGCTACAATCAGGTCTCCTATGGTCCCACAGAGCATCTATGTCTCAATCAATCAAAACAAGAAGCAGTAAATAACGATCATATAAGACAAAGCAGTAAGGCGTCCCCAACGCTTCATCAAAATGATTCATGAGTCTAGCTATATGAAATGATGAGCTAGTTCCTAGAGTCAATAGTACATAACTATAGTCAGCTGCAGTCTGATTTAATTACAATTATGCAAAGGAAACTAGTGTCCAGAACTGCCGGCTAAACAAGTGCCGGTGGCTAAACGCCAAGTACAAAATAGAAGATATCATAGCGGTGAAGAAGAAACCCACTCATGGTCCCTGGCGCCCATACTTCTGGTGTGTACCATTGTTCAGGTAGAAGGCTGGATCCTCTGGCGCTGCTACGAGATCTGGCCAAACAAAACCAGCGGGGTCAGGCCCCGAATAGCAAGTACCATAAGGGAGCACAAAAGAGTAAGATAAATCCAATGAGTTAAATAAGACCTGATTCACGAGTTATAGGCTTATACCATATCATCGAGACAATACGACACCCTTACAACCAAACAAGGACAAACGGTGCCAATATCGTGCCGAGATAAGATATATCCTATAACCATGGGCAGGTAAAAGGGCTTCTGATCGCGACTTCGGTCCATAGCCTATCGCAGTACAATAGCCCAACCCAACAACCAAACAAGGACATGGGTTGGACCACGCACCACGATAGTCCATGTTCCTCGGTAGCTAACAGAAGAAAATATATCACAAACAAGTCAGCTTATAAGCGGCCAATCAATCCTACGGCTTTCTATGATTTGTCTGGATTATCCCAGTAATGCAATATATATAGGAATCCTCAGATCGTATCGCATTCCAGCAGGGCTAGCCAAACCATTATATACAAGCAAGCACGAAATGCACCGGTCCCTCGAAAGGCCACCGCGCTAGAATAAGCAGTAACGGTTCCAGCTCCCCTATAGGAAGAGCTGGCTCGGCAGTCACAAATCAGATACTGCACCCCACTAGTGCGGATGGCTATACAGTATCCGAGGCGACCAACCCGATGCGCCAGGACGGGACCCAGGGCGGCTGGTGACGTACGATCTCTAGATTCTGTTCCCTCCCAATGCATCTACCAAGTTAAGTTTCTTAGATTAACACTATCTTGATATTGGAATCACATGTCGTGGTCACATGTTCATCCTCTTATATGTCGTACCATAGTACGTGTACCCTAAGTATGAATCCACATCGGCTCATTCTAGATCTATGCTTAGTGTAATGCATTAAACAACAATCGTTTTACCACGACACTATTACAGACCATTTACCATGACTTGCTGGAAGGTACACCTGTATTGACATATAACACGAATGATTACTTAGCACGTAGAGTCACACCTCAGTGCACTAATTAAATAGCACCGCAGTGCATACTAATATTGCATCTCAATACACACTTAGAATAGGTACCAGCACGTATACAGGTAATCAGGTCAGGAACACGGTCAAGTCAGAAAGTCACGTGGACCCCTCATGACATAAAAGTCACATATAAATTCTGGTTAAAGTGAGACATGAAGGTCCTTCAATCCAAGACAAAGATCTACAACTTTTATGTTGGAAGTTGGGAGAAATTCTGGCCATGAATAAGACAAATAGGACATAAAACATACAAAAATAACCAAAATAGGCACTATGAGCGGCAGTAGACGGGTACTCATCTATACGGCTGAGTAAGTGGGTACCCATCTATGCGGCTGGGTTAATAAGTCTCATGCGGCTGAGTTAACAAATCTCATGCGGCTGGGTAAGTGGGTACCCATCTATGCGGCTGGGTAAGTGGTTACCCATCTATGCGGCTGGGTTAATAAGTCTCATGCGGCTGAGTTAACAAAATCTCATGCGGCTGAGTTAACAAAATCTCATGCGGCTGGGTAAGTGGGTTCCCATCTTCTCCGAAAATCAGAGAAGGATGGCCATGGAATCCACAGCTTCCAAGCTCCATAAAACCTTCATTCTAAGTCCAAATTTGGACTTCCATAGGTCAAAATGGGGTAGAACGAATTTCTCTACAACATAGAACAACTAGATTTTGAAAACAAAGAAGTTTGATAGATTAAAACCCAAAAAAAAACCAAAAATGGCACAAACTTAGATCTACACAAAAGTAGCCATTAAAATCAAAAACTCCAAGAACTAAACTTGTAGAGAATGAAGAGAAGAACAATATAGACTAATAATATCTAAGAAAAATCAAGAAATAAAAAATGCAAGAATCTTTCCATTTGGTGCAAGATGTACTTGCCTAAACGTTGGGAGGAAAATAAATAAAAAGAGTGAATGAATGAGGAGAGAGAGTGAGGAAGAGAATATATATAGGGGTTGGCTTAAGAAAACCCTAGGCCCTAAACATGTTCTAACCATGTGACTAATGACATGTTAATTGCTACATGATACAACTAATTAAATTAATTAAAGAAAATCCTAACCACAATACGGTTCAGAAATCCTATCATCGAAACAGTGAACCACGCCTACAACCAAACAAGCACAAGGGGTGGCACACTAATCCGCGATGAGAAACTGTTTCATGCCATGGCCAGTTATAAATACAAGATACATGCAATAAAGATACAGGTGCCAGATACCATATACATAAAAAATTAAAAATTTACGTATTTCGGGAATGGGGAGTGACACTTATGCGGCTCAACCCTTATGCGGCTCAATCCTAATGCGGCTCAGTGTCTCCCGGGACACGTGTCATAAAGCCAATCAATTTTTCAGATTTACTACAATCAAAGATTAGATCAAATCCCAATAATCTGGAACACGTGGCAGAAGAATGAATTAAATTTATTCATTCAGATTCGCAGACATCAGCAGATCATCATCATGGAGATTTATTTCAATCAGCATTAATTACTGATAGGATTTGGTGCAATCTATACTAAATGGCCCAGATTCATCACACTCAAGATTAATGGCCCAGATTGATCAATCAACAGGCCGCCGCCATTCTATGGGGCAATCATTGCAAACCCTAGTGATTGTATTCCATCCTTATAAATAGCAAGGTGCCATTCCCTTGCAGAAGAGGACTTTTCGAGATCAGAGAGAGCCCCACATACTTGGAGAGAAAAAGTAGAGAGAGAGAGCAAAGAGAACATTTCTTCAACGCCAAGCAATCTTCTGGAGCCAAGGCTGCATACCGATCGTCCAAGGAGTAAGGCAGAGCTGTCGTAGCTTTCCCGAGCCTCTATCGTCACCCCCCAGAATCTAAAATAAACAATTGTACTTAGACTGTTGTACCTAGGCTTTCATCCCTAGGCTTTCTTCGTACAAGCGAGTTTATAACATGAAGTAAAAGTCCAGTCCTCCGATAATTGTTCTGCTCTTTTATATTTTATGGCAAACACGATGGCGACTCTGCTGGGGACAAACTTCTCCACGGCTGAGGAGTTGGTGACGCAGTCGGATGCAGCCAAGCTTGGCTCCACGCAATAGAAGATGGTCGTCCGTTTTGACCAACAGGCGTTTGAAGAGATGCTCTCTGAAGGAAGTGCCGGCCCAATCCAGAAGCGAACCCGCACAAAAAAACTTCGCTGCGAGTGGAGGCCAAAATCATTTGCTCTTCCACAAGCTCTGGACGGGGTACTCTCTGCTATCCAAGATGGCGAAGGAGACTCTCATACGGCTCCACTTCGAGCCGTAGAGAACTCTGCTGTCCCCACGTCCGGCAGAGGAAAGCACTACGATGCTGGACTTGCAGGGACAAAGAGCGACTCTATGCGTCCCAAGAAGAAGCCGAGCACTCCTGTGGCCAAATCTGCCAACCACATGCAGGAGGCCCATACGGGTGGATCTACCAGCCGCATGAAGAAAGTCTATGCGGCCAGATCATCCAGCCGTACAAAGAAGACTCATGCGACTGAGACTCCCAGTCGCATGAAGAAAGCCTATGCGGCTACGTCTGCCAGCCGCATGAAGATTATTGAGAACGGCAGCATGACGCCTATCCCGCGCGGCTCTGTCGTCAACCGCCTATCTTATAGTCCTGATCTCTTGTTCTCCTAAGAAGATATGTCTGACTCTCTCCAACATCACCTAGACTCTTCCTACTACGTGCCTTTACGCACTAGAGCGAAGAAGTCTAGGGCAGCGCGAGCTTGGCGCGCTCGGTCCGCTGATCCTGTCTCTGATCATCTGGGCGTCCCATATACCGTTATGCGGGCCTCAGATGGAAAGTTGTACAGAACCACTCGAGTCCAGCCCCCGGTGGCAAACGGACAGAGAAGTGCACAAAAGTCTTCTAAAATCCCGGGAGCAAGCATGGTCGATTCAGACCAGTCTGACTTACGTGAGGCCATCCTCCACAAACGCAAGGAAAGAGAAGACGCATTGGGGTGCAAAAAGTCCTTCTACGGACGTCACTGCACCCAAGTCATCGTCAATTGCTGCTGCAATAATACGACGGTACGAGAAGACCGGCAGTCCGTCTTTCAAAGACTGCAGCAACCGTCTTCAGAAGACGAGGTACTTTCCGTCGTCTCCTGCAACTCTGCTCAGAAAGTTCCCGCTGATGGAAGAGGGAAGAAGACAAATGTTCCCAGCCCGAAGATTTTAACCACTTCGACTAAAAGACTGTCGTCTAAGCGGGTGCCCACCACCGGAGTTTTCCAAGGTACTCGCTCTAAGACAAAATCTGCTACAGTAGGAGATTCGTCGTCCACAACGCAGGATGTTGCTGGGACTGGGAGAAGTACCCCTCCAAACCTCCACAACAATCCGATATTCCAAGAAGACGAGCCGGGGGAGACAACTCTCCCATCAGATTCAGCAAACCTCGACGTCCACAATTTTTAAGACGAGACGAACTCGGAGACTGGGGGTACTGTTCCTTCCGATTCTGAACCAGAAGATAACATACCCACATATCCCGATGACTTCTCACTACAGGGGTACGATTCGGAGGGTGCTTCCTCCACCGCTCCGTCCATCTCTCCTCATGTGAAGACGGTATTCATGACAGACAACTGCCAAGGAGGTTCCAGTGATCGCTAACGCATCGACAGTCTCGAAGCCATATTGCTTACTTTGGTCAAGTCTGTAGACGAGATTAAAGCGGCCCTTCCAACTCTGCAAGGAGAGACGCCTGGCCAAACAAGCTCGGGTCCCGCGGTCAATGCGGACTCGAATTCGGCGGCACCAAACCCGGGCAACGAGCCTCCCGAAACAACGGCCCCCACTGCCGTGAACGAGGCCCGTGAAGCGAGAAGAGAGGTCCAGGAGCTCCGAGCCATGTTTTACGCTTGAAAAAACTCTCAAGACCTCAGAATACGGCAACCATACCCTTCTGCCTGGAGGGATGTTCCATTTCCACCAAGATATAAGTCGTTCAATATCAATCCTTATGATGGCAAGACCTCAGCAAGTCGGTACATCACTTACTTCGAGGTCACCATCGACCATCTGCCCCATGACGATGCCATTCTCACACGATTATTCATCGGGGCATTGGAGAGGGTCGTCTTCGACTGGTACCGCAACCAGCCAGACAACTGCATCCACTCCTTCGTCGGCTTCAAGCGCATGTTCTTGGAGAGATTCTATGAAGTAGGGCAGGACATCACAATGTCCACCCTCATGGACGTCATCCAAGGAGAGAAAGAGCTGACAAGAAACTATATCGAGCGGTTCTGCCAAACCGCCATGAAGTTGTCCTCTGGAAATCCAAATTCCTCCTTGATTGAAAATTGCCAAAAGAGACTCCTCCTAACAATCGGTCTCTGGATGGGCAAAAGTCAATTCAAGGACTGGAAGACGTTCATCATCAGTGCTACAAGCGTCGAAGAACGATTGAAGAAGGCTCGCCAATTGGGATTGCACATCTCAGACGAAGAGAACAAGGGCAAGCGCCCTAACACCAACAATGACAATGGGGATAGTCCCTCCAACAATCGAGATAGCAGGGGTAAGCAGGCTATGGTGGCCGACACCGTGCAGAAACCTGAGCCAAAGCCGACAGACAAACAATGGCCGCAAATTACTTACTCTTTCGAAGACGGTCACGTCAAGCCCATCTTAGACATGCTCATACAAGGAGAATTCAGCTTTCTCCACCAAGACGGAAACCACGACCGGCAGAGATAGAGAACCCAAAGTACTGCCATTATCATCGCTACGTCCACCATGCTACACACGACTGCTACCAGCTAAAATGGTACATCCAAAACCTCATCGACTCGAATGCTCTGGCTATCAATTTCGAAGAGGTAACCATGACAGCCAACATGGTGTCAGTACAATTTGGCAGCTTCCCTCCGACAGAGACTCAAGACGGTGTGGTCCCCATCCCTCTGGCGACAATGGAGATTGCTAATCTTCCACCTCCCTGAGATCAGACTGCTGGTCTAGTGTCTCTCACCACATCGCGAGGGGAGGTCATGTGGGTCCATCAAGACTTGGTATCAGAAGTGACTCAGCCCACACCATCTTCCATCTGCAAGAAGAAGGGTGGAAAAGTCAGGTCCTGTCGCACAATCTCGGCAGATATCGAAAAAGCTACAGCCGTCGTCACTCGGTCTGGGGCACAACCCCAACCTGTGGCTGACAACCCGGCTGATGTAATGCCCGTGGTTCGTATCACGTATTGGAAATATGTGTACGTATTTCGGATTCGTATTTTTTGGTTTGTCATAATTAGTTAGCCTTGGATTTTTATTTTGTATGTTGCATTAGCATAGTTCATCATGGGATTACATTGGCTTGGTTTGGTTCGGTTTAGTGGATTGGCTTGGTTTGGTTTTATGTAGAGAACCACTCTCACCTACCACCACTCCCTACCATAAATATCTATCCCACTCTCTCTCTTCCATTATTACTCATTACTCATTTTCTTCTTCTCCATCTTTACTTCTCCACCTACCAGAAGAGAGGGAGAGTTTAGGCAAGTGCATCTTGCTTCTTGGAGGAACCCCTATTTTATTGTTCTATTGTCTCTCTCATGTGTTTCTAACCCACTTTAGTACTTAGCATTTTTTATTTCCATGGTTAAATTCTTGTAAATCTAGTTTTGTGATATTTTTGGATTTTCTTGGGTTTGATCTGTTTAACCTTGTTATTTCCAAGTTTTGATGGTTCCATGTTGTAGAGAATTTTGTTCTACCCCATTTTGACCTATGGAAGTCCAAATTTGGACTCCTGTGGGAAATTGGGTGGTGTGGAGAAGCCATGGTATTTTCTATGAACTTCTTCTCAGTTGGCAACAAATTGTTGCTGGCTTACCGTTGTTTGGCCGCAGGAGTCTTGCTTAGCCGCATGGACATGGCAGCATTATTTGCTTCCTGACATGATAGCATTTATTAGCCATCATATTAATTTAGGTAAAGCCTATTAATAATTGCCACGTACAGTTTGCAGTTGTATGCACATAATGTAGTGGTGAGCCGCATGAATTTATTAATGGTTTGAGCCGCATGTACTTGCTGGCCTTAAAATTTTGGCCACTTGAAGAAGCTTAGCCGCATGAAATGGTGCCAGAGAAGCCCCAGCCGCATGCATTCTTAGCATTAAATGTAATGCTTGCCCAGCCGCATACGTTTTTTTAAAGCATTAAATAAATGCTTTAATGCACCTTTGTTAAAGCATTAAATGCTTTGCTTGGAAAGCATTAAATGCTTTGCTTGGAAAGCATTAAATGCTTTGATTCCATGATGTACGTTCTGGAGTGAATTGTTAAAAAGCATTATTAAATGCATTTCTTAATGCATTGGACTAATACATTGATTAATAATTCTTTAATGCATTTTTCCAAACCATAGCCACATGGCCTCTCAGTGAAAGCATTTGTATTAAATGCTTATTGTTTATGCATTACCATTTAAAGCTTATGGCATTAGCATTCAATGCCTTCCAGTTTTAGCATTTGCTTATATATGGCCGCATGGCTATATAGGCAATCACATGCTTAGCAATAGTCAGCCGCATGGGCATTTACAACATTCATAATTGCTTGATGCAGAGCCACATGGCCTTGGCCATTTAATATTATTATTTGCATGGAATCTAAGGTGAGCCGCATAGGCTCCCTTTCTCCACTATCTAATATTTTGGCCACGTGAACCATTAATTAGGTAGCTCACGTAAACCTTTTCTTATTGTATTAATTGTGGGGGGTCCCACATAGCTTCCTTTAGTTGACTTGCTTGCTGAAGTGGGAGTTTGCATTTAATGAGGGTCCCATTGTCTTTTGTCTTATTCGATTTTATGGCCTATTTATTGTTTCCTGGCTGCATAGATGGTCTTCTACTTTCTTGGCCGCATGGGGTCCCTCCCACTCTTGGCCGCATGCACAATTGTATGCTAACCGTATATGGCTTGCTGGCCTTAAATGTTTGACTGATTTCATTTAAATAATTTCGGAGCCGCATGGGTGACCTCCTACTCTCTTTGACCGCATGTACGTTCTCCCACTTTTTGACCGCAGAGGATTCACTTTGATTGTTTAAATATTTTATTTGCCTGAATTGTGGTCAGAATTTCTTTCCACTCCCAATATAAAAATTGTAGAGTTTCTCCTTGGCTTCAAGAATATATATATTATAAATATATTATTATTTAACTGTACAAATTTCTTCTCTCCTTGATAAATAAATATGACTTGATAGTGACCCGCCGTGGTGCACTCCTGACAAATAGACTTGACCTGATAAATTGACATGATAACTTGACATGATAAACATGACTTGATAGTGGCCCGACGTGGCGCACTCCTGACAGTGAACATGGCAAGATATTTCTCGAAATGCTGTTACGACGGCTAACACGACTTGACAAGATTTGTCACGACCCGCACCCTAGAGTAAGGGCACGAGAAGTGGGTACGTCCAGCCTACGCCGCAGTGTCGACGGTAGAACGCTGTCCTAGGTTACTATCTAATCAACAACTCACGCAATTATATAATGTACTTGTCAATATCTCAACTCCGAACGGAGGACAAGTATAGATATAATGAAATCTCAATCACAGTCTAAGCACGATAAGATAACACAGAAGTTTATAATTAAAAGTAAATAACAACATTTATAACTACTAAATAATAATATCTCAAACAAACTCGAAAACAAACTCGTATCTCAAGTTATTACAATCAAGTTCTAAAACATGAAAAACTAAACCAAGTCTACTAGCTAATCTCCCGATCACTCCTGAGTGTCGGGGCCATAGGTAGCTAAGCCATCTCCTGCTCCGAGGCAAGTGGGGCAAATGTCCTCAGGGCAATCATCTGTAATATTTTCAACAGGTCCAGTCAGGACAGGAACGAGTACATTTCATCAAGAAATTCCAAGTAAATGACAGAGAACTATAAAACAGTTATAGATAGTTGTATTGATGAATATGGCAGTTTAATTTTCAGGTGATGGTAAGAAAGACAGATAAAGTGCAAGGAAAGTAAATAACTAAACAAGAGAAGAATCATAGCAATGAAGACTGTAAAATATAATCTAGCTGAACTAGAGTAACATAATGAGTTCAGATGTACAATATAAGTCGAGTGTAATCCCAAAGTGAGTCTAATACATGATGAGTCGAATGTGATTCTAATCATTGTTCTAATAAGGTGATTCGAATAAGATGATACGAATAGTGATTCGAATAAGGTGATTCGAATAATAGTCAACAATGATTCGAATAAATTCTCCAAGTGTGTTTTAAAATACCGAGTTCAATATGTAAACGGCTGTAGGTAATACGGTACACCACTCACTGATCAGATGAGGGATGGCTATCGTTCGAATATAATTCACAGAGGGGTGAGTCGAATAGGGGGATATGTCTACATATCTAATCAGTATTTCCCCGCCCAGTCTAATACAAATGAATCCGTAATCCAACACATAAGACGAATACAAGTCCAACCAACATATGAAGATACGAATAGGGTGATTCGAATAGTGATTCGTATGATGATTCGTATGATGATTCGAATAATAGAGGTAAGACAAGTAAGTATATGTGTCGCATACATGGATTCAGAAATAAAAATACGTGTTTGTAACAGAGAATCACATACAGCTAACTAGAACTGAAGTACAGTAATTGACAAGTAAATGAAAGAACTATCAGAGAATGTACTCGCCTGATACTCTGAAAAGAGTAATGAAATATCAGATGTCTGCACTGGAGTCACAAAGTCCTAAATAGAGCAGTATGGGTTATGACATGTTTAAAATAAGATAAATGGAGTCTACGATGCAATCTACATGATTCTAAGTCAATTCTAGGTCAAGATCAACTCTAAGTCAAACTTGGTCAACTGTCTAGGTCAAACTAGCTCCCAGTCAAACTTGGTCAACTCTGGGTCAACCCAAGTCAACATTGTCAAGGGTCAACTATCTAGGGTTGGACTATGATAGCTAGACTAAAGGGGTCTTCAAGGGTAACATATAGATAACTATCTATCACTAAGAAAATGTATCTATGTCTATCTCAAGCTCAATCTCCCATTAGCACACCATGGTCAATATCCTATAATATGTATACCACACATATATATACCATGTGTATGGTTACAATGAACCAAGAAGCAATTGTGCTAAGGCAAGCTCTCAAACAAATACCAAAACACTCTTTACACATACCATCTATATACATACATGTGTACATAGGTACATAGAGAGGCTAAGGCATATACATGCAAACCTACATTTATTTATATATATTATACATGTTGCATACATATAGAAGGGAAGGGGGCTGTGTGTGTATGAGTGAAATGTATGTGGGTGAATGTGACAATGTGTGATAGCTAACATTTAATATGAAAACAGTTGCATACATATATTACAATGGGTATGAGTGTGTGTTAGGCACTTGATAGTTGACAGTGCTAAATTCAGATTCTCAGGAAAATCTCAGGTTCTCAGTTTTGTGTGACAATGTTTGTACAAAGAACAGCCATGCATCTCAGGTTTTCAGGATTTTGGTTATAGGGAAATCTCAGGTTTTCACATTGGTGTTCTCAGGTTATTGTTAAACATTCTCAGGTTATTCTCTTCAGAGATTGAATCCTAGATTTCATTCAATGTGTGTAGGGAGTGAGTGCTTGAGTGACAGTTCAAAAGACTGGAAATCAGTGAGAGTATTTCACTTCAGCTGATAGTTAGGACCATGTGGGTGTCCTCTTCACTTGGGGGTGCCAAATGCTTGTGCAACCTTGCTAGCTAGCTCCCTATAGCATCCTCAACAGTAGGGGATTCCAATGCAAGAAATTTGGCTCAATTTGGAGTTGATTTGGATATTTGGGGAGAAGTTTAGGGAAGAACACAAAGGAGGCAAATAAAATAAATTAAAAATGGTGCAAATGATTAATGTGTTACATTTATAGAGGGTGGGGAGGTGTGATGGCTGTTGAAACATTAGGGTTAGGGTTTATGATGAGTGGCTAAGGTTTCTCCAACAAATTCTAAGGCTTCCTATTGGTTAAGGCTTCTTTTCACAAATATCTCAAAAGTAAATATCTTTCATAATAATATCTAGATATTACACTAATGTGATTGCTTAATTGAAATCCTCTAACTTAGCTTCTAGGGTCATGGTTAACATCTAGATTAGGCTAACTTCTAGGTCAAGTCTCAACAATGTAACTAACACATATTTAATTAATACAATTCACAATTTCACAAAAGTGTCCAAATGACCAAAATACCCCTAGGCTTAAATGTAGAAATTTGAAATCCTAAACACATGATTAGGTCTCCTTGGTCATGATTAGTCTTCTAGGTCATGCATGACTAAGGTTACACTAGCAAAACACCAATTTCATATTTCACTCAATTAAATAGTTTTAAAATAACTAAAAATCACCAAAAATCATATCATGACTTAAATATCATTATTAAATGATTTAAAATACAAAAGTTCAAAATTACCCTCAATTGGAAAAATTGGGTGTTACAAGTCTACCCCCCTTAGAAGAATTTCGTCCTCGAAATTAAGATGATCGTACTCCTGCTAGGTCAAACCCCCAAATCAAACAAGGTCAGATAATATACAAAACTCTGTCCTACTGGTCGTGATTCCACAGTCTCGAACAGGATAGCTACGCTATCTAGCATATCACAATCATATCCTGGCAGGTACTAATGGAAATCACACATGAAAGTGGGGAGGAAGAACAAGAAGGTCAAACCTACTAACCCGTCACCTGCAGCATCAGTCTCCTCGACTGCCATAGCAAAAGCTCCACCCCTCTGGGCATGGTGCTGCGCTACAGGTGGCCTAGCTCTCTCTCTCTGACCCGGTGCTCCATCAAATACGGGTGCAGTAGGGCAATCCCTGACCTGATGAGCAGCGGATCCACAGAACAGACAAACCTTCTGCCTCCTATAACAAGTCTCCCAACCGTGCCCTGCCCTCTTGCAGTAAGCACAAGTCTGCACCTTGCGGTCCTGTCCTCTAGGCTGATGCTGCGCCTGCTGAAACTGTACGTGAGGCCTCTTGGCCTGGCCTCCGCTGCTGCTGCCCCCAACTGGGTCTCGCCCCTTCTTGAGCCTAAGCTCAAGATCATCCTCTGCCAATAAGGCTCCCGTCAAAATCTCCTCAAAAGGGGCATCCCTGTTGCCCTTGGTCAAGGACTTGACTTCCTTGACCAGACCCTTCCGAAACCTCTGGGCCTTCGCCGTCTCGCTCAAGCCCTCTACAAATCTGCCGAGGCGGCCGAACTCTCCAGCGTACTCCTCTACTGAAAGGCTCCCCTGGACTAAGCTCTCGAACTGCGACTCCAAGGCTCGGAGCGCTGAATCTGGGAAGAACCTCTTCTTGAAGAAGCCCTTGAACTCCTTCCAGGTCTGTCCAGCTACCCCCACTCTAGGGTCTGACTGATACCAGGTGCGAGCAAGATCTCGCATCCGGCTAGCTGCTGCCTCTATCTGGAGATCTGCCGGTATCCGGGCCAGACGAAAGATCTCCTCAATATGCTCGATCCACTCGTCGGCATATAAAATCCCCTCTGTCCCCAGGAAGTCTCTGGGGCTCATCTTCTGGAACTGCTCTATCCCCGGTGTCCTCGGCTGCTGGATCACTGGTCGAGCTGCGACTGTCGTAAGGACCAACTCCATGCCCCTGTCTTGTCGGGCCTGCTGCCGGTCCATAAACTGCTGGAAGTAGGCAAACATCTGTGCTACATCCACGTGTCCTGTAGACGGCGGCTGCTAAAACTGCATCTCTGGGATGACTGGGTCCTGCCCCTGAACTGGTGGAGGCATACCCCTAGCTGCTGCTGCTGCTGAAGTCTCAATATGAATAGAGGTGGCAGGAGTTGCAGCCTCCTGACCCTGCTGATCTGGCTGAGAGGTGGCAGTCCCCTCTACAACTACTGCTGCACCAGAGCGATGTGATCGTGTCTCCACCATCCTGAAGACAGATCGAACAAGGAAGTCAATACTGAGCAGAAATCGATATATCAAATGAGGACAATTTATTTCAAAGAAGGCAATCAGTACGATATGTAGATGGCATGATTTAAAGCAGAATTTTCCTAACTGTGATTGAGTACCTCTCCGTTTAAACCTATCTCTCAAATCCTATCGCAGGCTGTAGTGATACTCTAGTTCGAATACCACTACATAAACTCGACCTGCATGGGCTACCACTAAAAACGTGTCACGACCCGCACCCTAGAGTAAGGGCACGAGAAGTGAGTACGTCCAGCCTACGCCGCAGTGTCGGCGGTAGAACGCTGTCCTAGGTTACTATCTAATCAACAACTCACGCAATTATATAATGTACTTGTCAATATCTCAACTCCGAACGGAGGACAAGTATAGATATAATGAAATCTCAATCACAGTCTAAGCACGATAAGATAACACAGAAGTTTATAATTAAAAGTAAATAACAACATTTATAACTACTAAATAATAATATCTCAAACAAACTCGAAAACAAACTCGTATCTCAAGTTATTACAATCAAGTTCTAAAACATGAAAAACTAAACCAAGTCTACTAGCTAATCTCCCGATCACTCCTGAGTGTCGGGGCCATAGGTAGCTAAGCCATCTCCTGCTCCGAGGCAAGTGGGGCAAATGTCCTCAGGGCAATCATCTGTAATATTTTCAACAGGTCCAGTCAGGACAGGAACGAGTACATTTCATCAAGAAATTCCAAGTAAATGACAGAGAACTATAAAACAGTTATAGATAGTTGTATTGATGAATATGGCAGTTTAATTTTCAGGTGATGGTAAGAAAGACAGATAAAGTGCAAGGAAAGTAAATAACTAAACAAGAGAAGAATCATAGCAATGAAGACTGTAAAATATAATCTAGCTGAACTAGAGTAACATAATGAGTTCAGATGTACAATATAAGTCGAGTGTAATCCCAAAGTGAGTCTAATACATGATGAGTCGAATGTGATTCTAATCATTGTTCTAATAAGGTGATTCGAATAAGATGATACGAATAGTGATTCGAATAAGGTGATTCGAATAATAGTCAACAATGATTCGAATAAATTCTCCAAGTGTGTTTTAAAATATCGAGTTCGACATGTAAACGGCTGTAGGTAATACGGCACACCACTCACTGATCAGATGAGGGATGGCTATCGTTCGAATATAATTCACAGAGGGGTTAGTCGAATAGGGGGATATGTCTACATGTCTAATCAGTATTTCCCCGCCCAGTCTAATACAAATGAATCCGTAATCCAACACATAAGACGAATACAAGTCCAACCAACATATGAAGATACGAATAGGGTGATTCGAATAGTGATTCGTATGATGATTCGTATGATGATTCGAATAATAGAGGTAAGACAAGTAAGTATATGTGTCGCATACATGGATTCAGAAATAAAAATACGTGTTTGTAACAGAGAATCACATACAGCTAACTAGAACTAAAGTACAGTAATTGACAAGTAAATGAAAGAACTATCAGAGAATGTACTCGCCTGATACTCTGAAAAGAGTAATGAAATATCAGATGTCTGCACTGGAGTCACAAAGTCCTAAATAGAGCAGTATGGGTTATGACATGTTTAAAATAAGATAAATGGAGTCTACGATGCAATCTACATGATTCTAAGTCAATTCTAGGTCAAGATCAACTCTAAGTCAAACTTGGTCAACTGTCTAGGTCAAACTAGCTCCCAGTCAAACTTGGTCAACTCTGGGTCAACCCAAGTCAACATTGTCAAGGGTCAACTATCTAGGGTTGGACTATGATAGCTAGACTAAAGGGGTCTTCAAGGGTAACATATAGATAACTATCTATCACTAAGAAAATGTATCTATGTCTATCTCAAGCTCAATCTCCCATTAGCACACCATGGTCAATATCCTATAATATGTATACCACACATATATATACCATGTGTATGGTTACAATGAACCAAGAAGCAATTGTGCTAAGGCAAGCTCTCAAACAAATACCAAAACACTCTTTACATATACCATCTATATACATACATGTGTACATAGATACATAGAGAGGCTAAGGCATATACATGCAAACCTACATTTATTTATATATATTATACATGTTGCATACATATAGAAGGGAAGGGGGCTGTGTGTGTATGAGTGAAATGTATGTGGGTGAATGTGACAATGTGTGATAGCTAACATTTAATATGAAAACAGTTGCATACATATATTACAATGGGTATGAGCGTGTGTTAGGCACTTGATAGTTGACAGTGCTAAATTCAGATTCTCAGGAAAATCTCAGGTTCTCAGTTTTGTGTGACAATGTTTGTACAAAGAACAGCCATGCATCTCAGGTTTTCAGGATTTTGGTTATAGAAAAATCTCAGGTTTTCACATTGGTGTTCTCAGGTTATTGTTAAACATTCTCAGGTTATTCTCTTCAGAGATTGAATCCTAGATTTCAGTCAATGTGTGTAGGGAGTGAGTGCTTGAGTGACAGTTCAAAAGACTGGAAATCAGTGAGAGTATTTCACTTCAGCTGATAGTTAGGACCATGTGGGTGTCCTCTTCACTTGGGGGTGCCAAATACTTGTGCAACCTTGCTAGCTAGCTCCCTATAGCATCCTCAACAGTAGGAGATTCCAATGCAAGAAATTTGGCTCAATTTGGAGTTGATTTGGATATTTGGGGAGAAGTTTAGGGAAGAACACAAAGGAGGCAAATAAAATGAATTAAAAATGGTGCAAATGATTAATGTGTTGCATTTATAGAGGGTGGAGAGGTGTGATGGCTGTTGAAACATTAGGGTTAGGGTTTATGATGAGTGGCTAAGGTTTCTCCAACAAATTCTAAGGCTTCCTATTGGTTAAGGCTTCTTTTCACAAATATCTCAAAAGTAAATATCTTTCCTAATAATATCTAGATATTACACTAATGTGATTGCTTAATTGAAATCCTCTAACTTAGCTTCTAGGGTCATGGTTAACATCTAGATTAGGCTAACTTCTAGGTCAAGTCTCAACAATGTAACTAACACATATTTAATTAATACAATTCACAATTTCACAAAAGTGTCCAAATGACCAAAATACCCCTAGGCTTAAATGTAGAAATTTGAAATCCTAAACACATGATTAGGTCTCCTTGGTCATGATTAGTCTTCTAGGTCATGCATGACTAAGGTTACACTAGCAAAACACCAATTTCACATTTCACTCAATTAAATAGTTTTAAAATAACTAAAAATCACCAAAAATCATATCATGACTTAAATATCATTATTAAATGATTTAAAATACAAAAGTTCAAAATTACCCTCAATTGGAAAAATTGGGTGTTACAAGATTGAATGACTTGGACACCGTGGACGATTGTGCTTGCACAAATGAACCCGTCTTGTCTTGCATCATGTCTAGGACGGGGATCTCTGAGTACCACGGTCAGGGATTCCCACTGAAATCGACTAAGGCTAACCACTAGAATAATCCAGTAGTCATGAAAAGATTTCTCAACTACAGGCAATCCCGTTATCGGGGCGCCCTACTTGGGATCTGCAGCCTGCCGTCGAGTAGGGCACATTTCCAGCACACTGTCATGTGTTGCACCCTCTAAGTCACCTAAGGGTACATGCATTTTCTGGACGATGTACCCACTTGAGTTCAACCCCTAATTGCGTCCGGATAGCCTGGATGGTTTGCAGGGCTTGTGGCTGTGGAACAATCTCACTGTATCTTGCTAGTAACTAGGCCTGTGATAACCCTAGTTAGTTAAAGTATCAAGTCGTACTTATTGCTTGGCCGTGATTGATTGGATGCGGTATGATCAGTCTAGTCTTATCTTGATCCTGTACAAGATTGTAACATGACCTGTTTTCTTATTTTACCTTGTCGATAAATGGTGGGAGAAGCCAAGTTCTGTTCAGACGAAGGGTTATAACCCCGGTCCTTGTTTGGTTTACGGGTTGTAAACTCGTTATCTGAATAGTCCCATGGTTATCTCATCGTATATCATCCTGTCATACTTTTCCATATTTTCTGTCTTTTATTTATAATTGTACTCTTGTGCTAATTTGCTGGTTTTAGTTTCTAAGTGAAGCCTCCTTTGTGGTACTTGCTCTTTCTGGGGTCTGACCCAGCTGGTTTTGTATGGCCAGATACCAGAGCAGCTCCAGAGGATCTACCGGTTTTCCAGTCCGATGGTGAACACCAGGCGTAACCAGGGCAACGAGTGGATTTATTTTTGCTCTCCCACTCTATTGTAAAATTATTCTTTTGAGGCGTTTAGCCGTCGAGCAAGTGTTAGCTCGTGTACATTTTTACTTACTGTCTGCCTAGGGGCTGTAACATGGTTGGCAACCTAGGGTTGATCATGTATGACTAAACTCTTGCTAGTCCTCATATTTTGTAACGACCAGCTTCATGATCAGCTGAATATGTAATGTTTGGGACGTCTTACTATTGTATATTTGGTGATCTTACATCTTGTAACATTTACTTACTTGCTTGTGATTGAGACACTAGGCTTGTTATTGACCCTAAGAGACTGTTGGCTTGTAGATAAACCCCCATATATCTAGACAGCCGTGACCGTATAGTGGAGTGGATCCCATTTCATTATACGTAGCTGGCTATGTCTGCCCCCGCTCTCCAGTGTTCTGGTTCTGGGGCGTGACATGGTTTAAGTGGTGGCCCATGCAGGTCTTGTAAATCAAGATATGTGAGGGTTTATCGAATAGATGTCTCAATCAGTACTCGCTCTTGATCTCTGCTCGTATCCTCTTAATTCCTAAAATTCTTGTCCTGATCACATCCTTGTAATCGTTGATCTGTCCTGGTCCTTTCTTATTATTCCCATGTCGTCTTCTTCAGCGGCATTGAACCTGGACCTGCCGATCAGCAAGGCGGATCACCTCCCGTGGACCAGGAGCAACCAGAAGATCAGGACCAGTACTCAGGAGCAGCCTCCCGAGTCGTACCTACTGGAGAAGAGCCGTCAGTTCAGCCAGTCCAGCCTACAGAACCTGATGATGGCACTTTGGTGGGTCTCATCAGATCATTGTTAGATTCCCAAGATTTCCGAGGAGATGCCTTGCAACAGGCAGTGGCAGATGCTCTGAACAGAGGTGGAGATCATAGGAACCGTATAGCGAACAGTTTCAAGCGTCTGAACCCTCCATTCTTCAACGGCAGCGAAGATGCTATTGCTACTGATGCATGGCTCCAGGATACTGAAGTCATTCTAGAGGCAGCCAGAACCCCGGAGGACGAGAAGGTGGCCGTGGTGCGTCTACAGTTATTGGATCTTGCCCGCAGCTGGTGGGCAGTACAGGCCATGGGATTAGTGGCCCCTATTCTATGGGCACTATTCAGAGAGAGATTCCAGACTAAGTACTTCGATGCGGTGGCTCGGTACGATCTACAGACCAAGTTCACCAATCTGGAGCAAGGAGGCAGAATGGTCGACGGGTATGCGGCCGAGTTTTCCAGGCTTAGTCGGTTTGCTCCCACCTTGGTGGCAACCGAGTTTGACAGAGCCCATCGGTTCCAGCAAGGGCTCCACCTCGAGATTTTGTTGGCAGTGGAACAGTTTGAGCATCAGACTTTTGATGCAGTGTTAAGGGCAGCTAGGAGGCACGAGTATACCTCCCATAGGATCATGGACAGGACCGGAGGTCGGAAGCGATCTCACGGCCAGATAACCCAGTCGACAGCACCAGCCCCGGCAGTCAGGGCTTTGACAATTGGAACTCCGAGGCAGGCGGCCTCAGTGACGTCGGTCACGTCTCCTCAGCAACAGAAGCAGAAACAGTCTTCCATAATGGGCTGTACTCATTGTGGGAAGCCAGGACACGTTGTTTCGGAGTGTCGCAGAGCACAGGATTTGTGTTTGGCTTGTGGAGCATCGGACCACAAGATTGGATCCTGTCCGAATAGAGCAGGTTCCTCCTCATCGACCCAGACTAGTCCCTAGGTAAGGGGACCAGCACCAGCCCCAGTCCAGCAGCAGCAGCAGCAGCAGCAGTATCCATTGTCGAGGCCATTGCCACCTCAGGCCCAAGTGTTTCAGCAGCAGTACCAACCTCCGAGGCTATTGCCGCCTCAGGCCCTAGCCTTTCAGCTACAAAGACCCCAGCAGTATGCCCAGGTCCAAGCTCAGATCCAGAACCGGCAGAGAGGTTCCTAGCAGGATGTCTTCCCTCTTTTTCGTGCCTTCAATTTTCTTGCTTACATACATGATTGCATGATTGATTGCTTAGTATAGCTTGTCCTTGCATCTCTAGCCACTTGATTAAATTCCGAGGACGGAATTCTTTTAAGGTGGGTAGAGTTATAATGCCCGTGGTTCGTATCACGTATTGGGAATACATGTACGTATTTCGGACTCGTATTTTTCAGTTTGTCATAATTAGTTAGCCTTGGATTTTTATTTTGCATGTTGCATTAGCATGGTTCATCATGGGATTGCATTGGCTTGGTTTGGTTCGGTTTAGTTGGTTGGATTAGTTTGGTTTTATGTGGAGAACCACTCTCACCTACCACCACTCCCCACCATAAATATCTATCCCACTCTCTCTCTTCCATTATTACTCATTACTCATTTTCTTCTTCTCCATCTTTACTTCTCCACCTACTAGGAGAGAGGGAGAGTTTAGGCAAGTGCATCTTGCTTCTTGGAGAAACCCCCATTTTATTGTTCCATTGTCTCTCTCATGTATTTCTAACCCACTTTAGTACTTAGCATTTTTCATTTCCATGGTTAAATTCTTGTAAATCTAGTTTTATGGTATTTTCGGATTTTCTTAGGTTTGATCTGTTTAACCTTGTTATTTCCAAGTTTTGATGGTTCCATGTTGTAGAGAATTTCATTCTACCCCATTTTGACCTATGGAAGTCCAAATTTGGACTCCTGTGGGAAATTGGGTGGTGTGGAGAAGCCATGGTATTTTCCATGAACTTCTTCTCAGTTGGCAACAAATTATTGCTGGCTTACCATTGTTTGGCCGCAGGAGTCTTGCTTAGCCGCATGGACATGGCAGCATTATTTGCTTCCTGACATGATAGCATTTATTAGTCATCATATTAATTTAGGTAAAGCCTATTAATAATTGCCACGTACAGCTTGCAGTTGTATGCACATAATGTAGTGGTGAGCCGCATGAATTTATTAATGGTTTGAGCCGCATGTACTTGCTGGCCTTAAAATTTTGGCCACTTGAAGAAGCTTAGCCGCATGAAATAGTGCCAGAGAAGCCCCAGCCGCATGCATTCTTAGCATTAAATGTAATGCTTGCCCAGCCGCATACATTTTTTTAAAGCATTAAATGAATGCTTTAATGCACCTTTGTTAAAGCATTAAATGCTTTGCTTGGAAAGCATTAAATGCTTTGATTCCATGATGTACGTTCTGGAGTGAATTGTTAAAAAGCATTATTAAATGCATTTCTTAATGCATTGGACTAATACATTGATTAATAATTCTTTAATGCATTTTTCCAAACCATAGCCGCATGGCCTCTCAGTGAAAGCATTTGTATTAAATGCTTATTGTTTATGCATTACCATTTAAAGCTTATGGCATTAGCATTCAATGCCTTCCAGTTTTAGCATTTGCTTATATATGGCCGCATGGCTATATAGGCAATCACATGCTTAGCAATAGTCAGCCGTATGGGCATTTACAATATTCATAATTGCTTGATGTAGAGCCGCATGGCCTTGGCCATTTAATATTATTATTTGCATGGAATCTAAGGTGAGCCGCATAGGCTCCCTTCCCCCACTATCTAATATTTTGGCCACGTGAACCATTAATTAGGTAGCTCACGTAAACCTTTTCTTATTGCATTAATTGTGAGGGATCCCACATAGCTTCCTTTAGTTGACTTGCTTGCTGAAGTGGGAGTTTGTATTTAATGAGGGTCCCACTGTCTTTTGTCTTATTCGATTTTATGGCCTATTTATTGTTTCCTGGCCGCATGGATGGTCTTCTACTTTCTTGGCCGCATGGGGTCCCTCCCACTCTTGGCCGCATGCACAATTGTATGCTAGCCGCATATGGCTTGCTGGCCTTAAATGTTTGACTGATTTCATTTAAATAATTTCGGAGCCGCATGGGTGGCTTCCCACTCTCTTTGACCGCATGTACGTTCTCCCACTTTTTGGCCGCAGGGGATCCACTTTGATTGTTTAAATATTTTATTTATCTGAATTATGGTCAGAATTTCTTTCCACTCCCAATATGAAAGTTGTAGAGTTTCTCATTGGCTTCAAGAATATATATATTATAAATATATTATTATTTAACTGTGCAAATTTTTTCCCTCCTTGATAAATAAACATGACTTGATAGTGACCCGCCGTGGTGCACTCCTGACAAATAGACTTGACCTGATAAATTGACATGATAACTTGACATGATAAACATGACTTGATAGTGGCCCGACGTGGCGCACTCCTGACAGTGGACATGGCAAGATATTTCTCGAAATGCTGTTGCGACGGCTAACACGACTTGACAAGATTGAATGACTTGGACACCGTGGACGATTGTGCTTGTACAAATGAACCCGTCTTGTCTTGCATCATGTCTGGGACGGGGATCCCTGAGTACCACGGTCAGGGATTCCTACTGAAATCGACTAAGGCTAACCACTAGAATAATCCAGTAGTCATGAAGAGATTTCCCAGCTACAGGCAATCCCGTTATCTGGACGCCCCACTTGGGATCTGTAGTCTGCCGTCGAATAGGGCACATTTCCAGCACACTGTCATGTGTTGCACCCTCTAAGTCACCTAAGGGTACATGCGTTTCCTGGACGATGTACCCACTTGAGTTCAACCCCTAATTGCGTTCGGATAGCCTGGATGGTCTGCAGGGCTTGTGGCTGTGGAATAATCTCACTGCATCTTGCTAGTAACTAGGCCTGTGATAACCCTAGTTAGTTAAAGTTTCAAGCCGTACTTATTGCTTGGCCGTGATTGATTGGATGCGGTATGATCAGTCTAGTCTTGTCTTGATCCTGTACAAGATTGTTACATGACCTGTTTTCTTATTTTACCTTGCCGATAAATGGTGGGAGAAGCCAAGTTCTGTTCAGACAAAGGGTTACAACCCCGGTCCTTGTTTGGTTTACGGGTTGTAACCTCGTTATCTGAATAGTCCCATGGTTATCTCATCGTATATCATCATGTCATACTTTTCCATATTTTCTGTCTTTTATTTATAATTGTACTCTTATACTAATTTGCTGGTTTTAGTTCCTAAGTGAAGCCTCCTTTGTGGTACTTGCTCTTTCTGGGGTCTGACCCAGCTGGTTTTGTATGGCCAGATACCAGAGCAGCTCCAAAGGATCTACCGGTTTTTCAGCCCGATGGTGAACACCAGGCGTAACCAGGACAACGAGTGGGTTTATTTTTGCTCTCCCACTCTATTGTAAAATTATTCTTTTGAGGCGTTTAGCCGTCGAGCAAGTGTTAGCTCGTGTACATTTTTACTTACTGTCTGCCTACGGGCTGTAACATGGTTGGCAACCTAGGGTTGATCATGTATGACTAAACTCTTGCTAGTCCTCACATTTTGTAACGGCTAGCTTCATGATCAGCTGAATATGTAATATTTGGGACGCCTTGCTATTGTATATTTGGTGATCTTACATCTTGTAACATTTACTTACTTGCTTGTGATTGAGACACTAGGCTTGTTATTGACCCTAAGAGACTGTTGGCTTGTAGATAAACCCTCATATATCTAGACAGCCGTGACCGTATAGTGGAGTGGATCCCATTTCATTATACGTAGCTGGCTATGTCTGCCCCCGCTCTCTAGTGTTCTGGTCTGGGGCGTGACATCTGAAGATCATCAGCCCGCTACAACTGATGCTCCGGGACTGGCTCAGCCTCCGACGACCGACAAGCCTAGGCCGAGGGAGACTCGCTTTGATAAATCCCTCCGAGAAGAGGCATCACAGGGGCTGGAGAAGCCCTACAACTTCGACATCTTGGCGCAATTGGCTAACACACCGGCCAAACTGTCATTATACGAGCTCCTGAGACTCTCGAAGGATGTTCGCGCGGCTTTGAGCGATGCACTCCAGAATGCCGACGCCTACCTGGCTCAGGTCAACCTCACGGGAGAGAACCTGCCTGCAGATCTCCAAGACAGCGCCTGCGCGGGAGCGATGCCCAACATTGTCTTCACTCCGCAGGACATGCTCATCAAAACCAACCTGCATGATCGCCCGCTATACTACACTGGATACATCGACGACATAAAGGTGGATCGGATGCACATTGATCCTGGCTCTTCCATAAGCATTATCCCGAAGGGCCTGCTACACCATCTTCGCATCCCAATGCATCGTCTGACACCTACAAGCATCGTCATCAGCGGTTTCAATTCGGGCAGGAGCTACCCAATTGGGATGATTCGTCTGAAGTGTCAAATTGGCGATCTCCAATCAGAAGTCACCTGCTATGTCATAGATGCAGACACTTCTTACAACATCCTCTTGGGGAGCCCGTGGATACACGATTATATGATCGTGCCTTCCACGCTGCACCAGTGCTTCAAATATGTCGACAAACACGGCTTCGTGAGGACGGAATTTGCTGATATCGATCCCTTCAAGGGGGTCGAATCCTACTACTCAGACTTCTGTCTGTACGAAAAATCGAAGAAGCATCTTGGTGAAGGATACGTGCAAGCTCGTACCGAAACAGCCACAGGATCAGAGGAGCCTCTGACGATCCACCTCCAAGCTCGCAAATTTGGCAAGTCTGCACCCCTTACCGCCACTCTGCGTAAGGACGCAATCAGCCTCTCGGCACAAGAAGAGCAGATGATAATCCGGCTGCCAAGATCCGGCCAAATGCCAAGACCCACAACGAAGCCACTGACAATTAGGCTGCCGAGAGCCGGCCAGCCACAAACGGAGAAGCTCAATTCCTCCGACAAGCCAATGACGATACGCCTTCCCAAGAAGGGTCGTCACCCCGATGCAAGGCCTGGAACTTCTAGCGAGCCAACCACTCCCCGCCCCACATCAAGTACCAAACTGGGGGTCGCTAGTCTGCCAACAACTCCACGCTCTGCTCTATCAGCTGAACCTCTGACGATCAAGCTGCCCAGGTCGTCCTCTCAGCCCACACTGATGTTCCCTCCGCAGATGATGTAATCCCCCTAGAAAAGATACCTTACTTCATCAATAAAGGGCTGTCTTTGAACTACCTCGAGCTTAATAAGCTCTTTACGATGTATGCTATGGAACACGGTATAGGCACTCACCTCCACACACAGGTGACGAATGTGTACACCGTAATCCAGCTTACTCCAGCAGAAGATGCTTACCGCATAATCGAGGGAGGGGACCATCCAATCATCTTCGGCCGGAAAGACGATCCGCATCCCTTCACCATAGAAGAAGTCGACCTTGAATCAGATGCCGGGAAACTGCCTCTGTATCTTTATAGCCCCTAATCCAAGTATCTCATGAAAAACAGGGGTACGATCTGGAGACGACGCCAGGCTTGAACTACGGTACTGGACGACGATTACCTTTGAAGCCACCGGTCCCAGCTGGCAAACCACGGGACTACTATAGCAAGACTCGATGTGGGTTAGGGTATGTTACACCCACGACGACCCCCAAAAGTTCAGATGAAGAATGCGACTGGCATTCACATTCAACTGGGTCACCAACTTCTGACTCAGATACCAGCATCGGAGATGTATTCAGACAAGTCTTGTCAGAAACATGGCATTCGCCGACGCGTATGAAGAAGATAAAGACATCCCCGAAATCCTCGAGCTAGAGCCATGGGCCCAACAGTTGAATGCACAATGGGAAAAGCGGTTCGAACTGAGAGAACCTCCTACTGAAGATGAGGTTATACAGATCGACCTAGGCAGCGAATCTTCTCCGAAACCAATCTTCGTTAGTAAAAGCCTAACAGACGAAGAGCGAGAATCGCTACTAGATCTTGTCAAAGAATATATCGATGTGTTCGCCTGGAGCTATGAAGACATGCCAGGGTTAAATCCCAATATTGCTCTTCACAAGCTCAATATTCGGCCAGAGGCAAAGCCAGTCAAACAACAACAGCGACGCTTCCGCCCGGGCATCATGGATGCGATCGAGGCCGAAGTCGACAAACTGATAGCCAGCGGCTTCATTCGTGAGGAGCAATATCCGGATTGGGTCGCCAACATAGTACCAGTCCTCAAGAAGAATAGAAAGATTCGAATCTGCATCGACTTCTGCAATCTGAACGAGACATGCCCCAAAGATGAATTCCCCCTCCCTATCACGGACATCATGATTGACAATACCTGCGGCTTTGAACGTATGTCATTCATGGATGGCTTCTCGAGGTACAACCAAATCAAGATGTCTCCTAACGACGAAAAGCACACATCATTCCGAACATCGATTGGCACATAATACTACACAGTCATACCTTTCGGTTTAAAGAATGCTGGCACCACATATCAAAGAGCCATGAGTATCATCTTCAGAGACCACTTATGCAAGACGGTGGAGTGCTAGGTTGACGACATCGCCGTCAAGAGTCGCTGTAAGGGAGACCACCTACAGGATCTGAGGACGGTATTCGACCTGATGCGAGCGCACAATTTAAAAATAAATCCTACGAAGTCCTTCCTGGGTGTATCCAGCAGAAATTTCTTAGGTTTCATCATCACCGCCCAGGGTATCCATGTAGACCCTGAGAAGACAAAGGCAATCATGGAGATGGGTCCCCCGAGAAATCTCCGCGAACTCAGAGGCCTTCAAGGAAGGTTAGCCTACATCAGGAGGTTCATTTCTAACCTCTCCGGGCGATGTCGGCCATTCACCCACCTCATGAAGAAAGGCGTCTCGTTCGTATGGGACAAAGAATGTCAGCGGGACTTCGACAGCATCAAAAAATATTTGTCGAACCCTCCAGTCCTGGTGGCCCCGGTTGCTGGAAAACCATTCCTGCTCTACGTACGAGCAATAGAGCATTCCCTAGGAGCCCTGTTAGCACAAAACAACGATGCAGGCCATGAGCAAGCCATATATTACCTCAGTCGAATGATGATTGGGCCAGAGCACCGATATACCGTTGTGGAGAAGGAATGCCTTGCCCTGGTGTTCGCCATTCAGAAGACGCGGCACTATGTCACCGGATAAACAATACATGTGATCTCACGAGTCAACCCTCTCAGGGTCCTCATGACTAAACCAGGGGCACTCAGCTCTCGCCTTGCTACATGGGCAATATTGCTATCCCCCTATCATATGATCTTCGTCCCGCAAAGGGCTGTCAAAGGTCAAGCCCTGGCGAACTTTTTGGCCGCCCATCCAGGTTCGGAGTCCTCCAGAATATATGAAGAGATCCCAGATGAGGTCGTCGACTCGCATACAACTTCTCACTATAGTATATGGCGAATGTTCTTCGACGGTGCTTCGAGAACTGGACCCAAGGGCAACATCTTCGTCGGAGTCGGAGTGGTGCTGGTCTTCCCTTTCGGATTGGTGATTAACCGCGCTTATTCTCTCACAGAGCCCTGTTCTAACAATGTGGCCGAGTACAACGCTCTGGTCATTGGCCCCCAACTTGCAAGGGAGCTGGGGGTAGAATATCTTGAAGCAAACGGCGATTCTCAGTTAATCGTCAATTAGGTCCGTGGCTCATACGAAGTCCGCCATGAAGACATGATCCCCTATCACCAGATAGCGATCGACATTATCTCATCGTTTGAGGGGTTCTTCATTGAGCACGTTCCCAGACTCTGAAATATCGAAGCCGATGCCCTAGCTGGCCTTGCCGCTTCCCTAGCAGTTTCGAACTATGCTCACCAATCAGTGGATGTGATAGGCCATGAACTGGTCTGTCCCAAGAACAATGTGCAATTCGTGGCGAGTTATTCCGCCCAGACGATCGACGATGCCCCGGATTGGAGACAACCATTCATTGACTTCGTCGTCTACGATATCCTGCCCGAGAACCCAAAGGAAGCCACCTCCATCAAACGGCGTTCTCTCAGATTCTTTTACGATACGGAGACGAAGATGCTGTATCGCCGCTCCAACGACGGATTATTGCTTCGGTGTCTGTCAAACGCAGAAGCCAAAGAAGCCGTACGAGAAGCTCATGATGGTGTCTACGGGGCCCATCAGCCTGGCCCTAAATTACATGACCGTCTTTGCCAAATGGGCTACTACTGGCCCACGATGGTAGCAGATGTGATAGACTATGCTAGAAAGTGCAAAGCTTGTCAAGTCCACGCGGACTTCATCCACCAACCATCCAAATTTCTACATCTGACGGTGACGTCCTGGCCATTCGAAGCATGGGGGATGGATATCATCGATCCAATCACTCCACCTTTCTCCCGAGGACATCGCTTTATACTCGCAATCACAGATTACTTCTCCAAATGGGCGGAAGCTGTCCCACTCGTAGAAGTAAAGACTTCAAACGTGATCAGCTTCCTTAAGCATCACGTCATCTATCGCTTTGGACTGCCCCGGAGGATCATCCACGATAATGGTCTACAGTTTGTAAGCCACGCCTTCTATCGGTTCTGCGATAAGCACCGCATCCAGAATATTGCTTCGACACCATACAACCCAGCAGCGAACGGGTTGGCAGAGGCATTCAACAAAATAATCATCAAACTCCTCAAGAAGTTTATCTCTTCCAACAAACGCAACTGGAATGAGAAGCTCGGCGAATGTTTATGGGCGTACCGTACTACAGTCCGAACAGCTACCGGGAACACACCATTCTCCCTGGTGTACGGGAGTGAAGCAGTTCTCCCATTGGAGACTCAAATACCCTCACTCCGCGTCGCCCTCACTTATCAATTGACGACGAATGATAACTACCGACGCCGACTAAAAGAGTTGGAGGCCTTAGATGAAAAGCGCCTCCTAGCTCAGCAAAGAATCGAACTATACCAAGCACGCATCTCTGGAGGCTTCAATAAGAAGGTTAAAATCAGAACATTCCAGGTGGACGATCTCGTTCTGGCAGTCCGGAGACCGATGGTCATGACTCACAAGACCGCCGGCAAGTTCCAGCCAAAATGGAAAGGCCCATTTATCATCGAGGCTGTATTCTCCAATGGTGCTTACCGCCTCGCAAAACAGAATGGGGATTTGCTCATGTTGCCCGTCAACGGTAAGTTCCTGAAGAAATATTATGTCTAAACGACATTTTCCAGATCACTGAATTATGTACCCGCTGGTGACACTGAACTCACATCAACAACATTCCAGATTATCGAGTCATGTACCCGCTGGTGTCGTTGAACTCACCTCTCCAAAATTTCACAATATCGAGTCATGTACCCATTGGTACCACTGAACTCACACTCACCATTCTTCAGATTCCTAAGTCATGTACCCGCTGGTACCGCTGAACTCACACTCACCATCCTCCAGATTTTTGAGTCATGTACCCTCTCGTGCTGCTGAACTCACATCCACAACATCCCAGATTATTGAGTCATGTACCCGCTGTAGGAGCGTAAAAAGTGTTTCAAAGAAAGAGTCATCCCATTCATAAGTGATCGGTTTTTACACCAAGCAGAGCAGGTAATCTCTTTTACGCCCAAGACCAGGCTAATCAATTTACGCCTAAGCAGCCTGATCGTTTTACGCTTGGGTCTACACCTGTGCTTTTACGCCAAGGACAGAGCAGCCTCTCTTACGCTGGACAAAACTGTCAAATCTCACATTTAATGCAAACTCTGACATGAAGATATTAATGATGGTATTTACCACAGAATTCAATGGGATTTGTCTTATATAAAGACCATTGTTGTCGTAGCCAGGAGCTCGAGCTACTTTACGCTCATTCAATGGTTTCTTTTACGTACGGAGTTTTACATGAGTTCTTACGCTCATAAAATAATGTGTATCTATTTGAGTCATTTTATGCTCGAGGTTATTCAATAACCGCTTTACGCAGGGAACCTATGACAGAGCTATTTTACGCTCATCTCACTGTTTTACGCTCAGAGGATGTTGGAGCTGTTTATACGCCCTATTCTTTCTGGCCAGTTTGGAACGTGGTTTGCCTACATGGCCTTCATGCCACATATTCCGAAGAACGTGTGTACATGTATCCTATTCTTACTGAAATGATGGGACGCGTGTCAACATATGCAAAGGATGACTCTAATCATGGGTGGCAGTTGTTAGCGTAAAGACAGACTTTGATGTTCTTTTACGCACAGAAGCCCCAGTCTATAAATAGACTCATTTTTCTCAAACACAGGGGACAGAGAGAGAACAGAAGAGAATACAGAGATCAGGACTTCGAGATTTTGATTCTCCAGAGCATTCTTCTTCAACTTTTCTTCCAGAACAGAGTGAAGCAAAGCAGGAAAGCATTCGGCCTCGCCATCAGTGCCCAAGTGCGTCGATACCTTTCTGGTGACTTAGTTCTTCCAAATTGTTCTACTTCAAGCAGTGATCTTCATCATCATCATATGGTCCAAGGAATAAAGTGATCATTTACGAATCAGACTTCCATAGCAATATTTTTCCCAGAATCAAATTTGTACTTCTTGTACTTTTTCTCGTTTTATTTTCAAAATCCAACCCTTTTGTTTGGCAATTTTGTTAAGTGAAACAAAATGGCGACTCTGCTGGGGACTACCTTCTCCTCTGACGAGGAGGTGATTGCTCAATATGATGATGTTTCGGTCGGTTCGACTAAGAAGACTCTGGTTGTACACTTCGACCAGACTGCCTATGAAGAAATGCTCCGAACTGGGGGTGGTTCTCGCCACTCCAATGTTCAAAAGTCTCGCAAAGCATGAAAAGTTTGGATTCCCAAATCCAAAGTGGCTGCTGATCTCTCTGTTACTTCTGATAGCAAGGGAATTCTTTCCACTCCTGTCGTAGGGGCTCCCGTTCGTAACGAGGCGGTCCTTACTTCAGAGTTGCACTCAAAGTGTGATGATTTATCTCCCGTTTGTAACGGAGAAGATAACCTGGTTTCACGCCCACTGCGTAAGAATCAAGTTTTACGTTCAGTGGGTAAGAACCAAATTTTACGCTCAAAGCATAAAAATGAGTCTCACATTTGTAATGTGGCAGATTCTAATGTTTCTGAGTGTAAGAACCCATCTCCCATCGGTGACGTGGTAGACTCACACAAATTACGCTCCTCGCGTAAAACAAAATCTCCCGTCTGTGATGTAGTAGATAATCAATTTTTACGTTTTATGCGTAAAGGTAAGTCTCCTGTCTGTGACAGTGTAGATAAAATTCACAACGATGTTTACACATCTAATGTGAATATACCTAAACGCATACAGCGTAAAAGTGATGTTGGTAAAACTTCTGTCCTACACCAACAACCTTCTTATACTGCTTTACGCAAAGTACCAAACTTGCAAATCATACGCCATGAAAATGGGGTCCTTCGTGCTAAATCTCAAGGTTTACGCACACAACTCTAAACGCGTAAAAATGTACAGTTTGGTTCTGCGAATGAAGCCAGTAATCTTCTTTATACACAAAAGATTAAACGTTTTTCTACCCCAAATGTGATAAAGAAGAATACTCCATCTGTTCCTTCTGACTTACGTGAATTGCTAATGCAAAAGCGTAAGAATTCACAGTCTCCGGTGATGCTCCCCCAAGAAAAATATCATTGTGGATATCATCAGGTTGTGATCAATTGTTGTTGTTCAACTTCAAAACGGTCAGTTTTTGATCGACTGAGTTTTTTACTTCAACATTAAGCTGAAGACCAAGAAGATGAGTTGTCATATGCGTCAGTCAACATGGCATCTCATACTAACAGAGGACGACGACCGAGACGGAACATGTCCCAAACTCCAGGTCAACAACAGTTCAACAGACTTCTTGACTCCTTTGAAGGAGTATATCAGAATACTCGATCAAGAAGACAAAGACAATTGCAGAGTTCTGATTCAGAAGCTGGGGGTACTCAATTTTTTGAGTCTGACACCGATAGTGTGGATTCATACTTCTATACTAATCCCTTTATATCTTCAAGAGAGGTTGAATCCTACGCTGTTGGAGATGAACCAGAGACGTCATCTGCCAATACGGAACAGCGTCTCACTGTCGTTGAGCAATCATTGAAAGACATGCTCAACATGGTGCAAAGCATGCATCAGATAATTTTGAATCAGCAAACTGCTCAACCCATAGTAATAACTCCGGCACCAGCAGCGGCACAAACTCAAGATAGTCAAGGGGCTGATATACCTTCGAATATTCAAGAACCTGCTGTTAATCAAAATTCTGCATCTCCAGATTCCATCATTCCAGAAGATGTACCACCTCCAGTGGGGGTTACGGTACATCCAACGACTATTCAATCAAATGTGCTTCCTCAAACCAGTGAAGCCATTCAAGCAGTGCGTGAACTCAAAGCACAGTTTGAAGTTTTGAGGCACAAAGATCAGCTCCAGAGGTTAGGGATTAAGCAACCTTATCCTCCTCATTGGAATGATGTACCCTTTCCACCGAAGTTTAAGCCACAATCCATGGTTTTATTCGATGGAAAAGCATCTCCCAGTCAATATATCAATTACTTTGATATTATGACTGTACACTTGCAGAAAAATGATGCTCTTCTCACTCGAGTGTTCATCGGGTGCCTGACGGGTTCAGCTTATAACTGGTATCGTAGCTTACCCGATAACTCTATTTCGTCTTTTGACGAATTCAAGGTAATATTTCTTTCCCGCTTCTATGAAGGAGGTATGGACATGAACATGTCCTCTTTAATAGAAATAAAACAAAAGGAGAAAGAAGATACTCGAACGTTCATTGAACATTTCAGACATGCTACTCTCAAGATGCCTCCTGGTATGCCAGATTCAGAGTTGATTGATACATGCAAGATGAATCTGCGACCATCTATTGCTGTCTTCACAGGTTCCCAATTCTCAGATTGGGCTTCATTTATCATAGCAGCAGTTTCTGCCGAGACCAATGGTAGGTTGGCTCGGGAACACGGGATGATTTTCGCTTCGGAAGATAAAGAAAAGAAAAGTAATCCTGGTAATAATCCTGGCAATCGTAATATGAAAGGAAAAGATACTCTTATGGTCAATCTTTCTAAGAACAAAACGACGCCAAGTAATCAGGAATCCTCCAGGTCAAAGGAAGAATACTCTTTTGACGAAAGTGATATCCCAGGGATATTTCAGTGTCTGGTGAAAAGTGACAAACTTCATATTCCAGAGCCAAAAAGGCCTAATGAGGTGAATCTGACTGACAATCCCAAATATTGTATATATCATAGATACATTAATCATCCTACCAGTGCTTGCTATGTCTTGAAAAAGAAGATCCAAGACCTGATAAATGGTGGCGCTATCGCTTTAACCAATGATGACCATACGGTAACAACCAACATGGTCTCTCTTCAGTTTGGAGATTTTCCTCCACAGCAAGTTTCAGATGGAATTATCCCAATTCCGAAGGCGACGATGAAGATCGTGAATATCCCGCCTGCCAGGGAAGAAAATGCAAGATTGTTGTCGCTCATATTGAAGAATGGTGAAATCATGTGGGTACATCCTGATTTAGTGCCTGAGTTGGAAAGTGAAGATAAAACTTCAAAATCTAAGAAGGGTAAGAAAGTCAGAACCTGTAACATGATTTCCCATATTATTCCAGATCCTGATGACTTGGATCATCTATGGGATGGCCTTCCTCTAGAAGATAGACTGAAAGGACTAAACATCTGTCCCCCAAGTCTAGCTCCTCCTACCAAGCTCAAGCTTACCCATCAGCAGTGGCTAGTCATGAATAGTGTTCCTTTATATCGGGCACAACAAGTCTTCGCTGCTTATAAAAAAGCTCCGACAGGAATTTTTCCTCATATCCCGAATCATCCTCCTTCCGTAACTATAGAGACATTTATTTTTCATTCTTCTGAGGTTACAGAAGGTCCTGCTTCTTCCTCTTCCTCTGTTGAAACACCTGTCAAAAGTCCGCTGCCCACTCACTTGTATAGTCAGCAATCTGTTTATCTCATAAAGAAGATGGGTTACGACTTTCAAAAGGCAGAAGATTTGAATTATGATAAAGGAATACATCTTCCTTTACAAATTCAAAATCAGAATTCCACTGCTGGATTGGGTTCTGAAATGCCTCATAACAACCCCCACAAGAAAAAGACTAGGGAAAGAAAGACTAAATCCTGTAATATGGTACTCTCTTCTCCTGAGTCTGAAAAAAAAAATTTTGCTGGTACAAGATCTGGAAAAGAGTACTATAAAGACTATAAGGGATCCTCCAAAGAAGCAGAAGATATAGTGGAGACTCTACCAGTTCAACCTTCTCCTGTTCCTGCTAAACCTTCTTTGGTTGAAAAGGGGAAACAGAAGGCAGTACGCTTTGATATCCCATTGAAGCCTGCTTCCAATCAGGGGGTGGTGATGAAGCCTTACAAATTTGACATTCTAGCTCAATTAGCCAATACTCCGGCTAGACTTTCTATATTTGAACTGCTTCGCCTTTCCAGAGAAAGCAAAAAGACTTTGAGCGAGGCTTTACTTCAAGCAGATTCATGCTTGGCACAACTCAAGACTCCTGATAATATACCAGTATCATGTCCGCAATGCCATAGTATGATGGAAGCAATTCCCAACATCACCTTTACACAAGAGGATATGCTATTGAAACACAACAAGCATGATAGGCCTCTGTGTTACACTGGATATATCGGATCCACTGAAATCGACAGGATTTATATCGATCCTAGATCTTCAATTAGTATAATTCTTCAGAGTATGCTAAGACCCCTGAGGATTCCTACTAGTGAGCTGACTTACACTAGTACTACGATAGTCGGTTTTAACTCTGGTAAGAGCAAACCACTGGGGAAGATTCGTCTGCAGATCCAGATTGGTGATCTTCGAACTATGGTAACTTTCTATGTTATCAATTCGGACGTATCCTACAATATTCTTCTTGGAAGACCGTGGATTCATGAGCACAATATTGTGCCTTCAACTCTTCACCAATGTTTTAAATATGTGGACTCCCAAGGAGTTGTGAAAACTGAGTTTGCTGATATTAATCCATTCAAAGGTGTTGAAGCCTACTTCTCTGATTCAAGGCTTTATAAACAAGAGCATGTGAAAGATATATCAGACATGGCTGAAGATCAATCACCCTTTGAGGATCACTCTATTAATGAAGATCCGCCAGAGGAGCAACCTTTGAAGATCGTAGTCAGGGGACGAATCCAATCCCAACCTGTCAATGATCAACCTTTGATGATCAAGGTTAAAGGAAGAACTCAAACTTTATCTGAGGAATCAATAAATATTCCTGCTAAGAGCCAAGTTCAACCTTTTATGATTAAGGTCAAAGGACGTACTTCTTGCACGAATGATCCAAAACTACCATTGATTGACAATCTTGGCAAGTCTACGCAAAAGACGGATGATGGTCCACTGTTGATTAATCCGAAGCGTAACAATCAGACTGTAAATGATGTAAATATTGATCATTCTGTACTTTTTGATATTAATAAAGATTTCCTGTTCGAGTATATGGCTGTCAAGTTTATTGAAGGAATGACTTTATCTTCTGATAATCAAAGTCATCGATATAAAGACAACATAGAACCAGAAGAAATTCTATTCATCGAATCCGATATTTTTCAAGTACTCTCAGTCAATATGGTTCAAGTCGTTGATGAATCAGAGCCATTTGAAAATGATCCTTGGGTTCAACAGATGGATACTCAGTGGGAACTTCGTTTTGAACAACGACAACCACCTACAGAAGATGAGGTTATTCAGATTGATGTTGGAGATGGAGTTACGTCAAAACCAATATTCATCAGTAAGAATCTTTCTGAAGATGAAAAGGAAGAGCTAATAAAACTTATAAAAGATTATATTGACATCTTTGCATGGAGTTATGAAGATATGCCAGGGCTAGATCCTACAGTTGCTACCCATAAACTCAACATTTTGCCTAATGTCAAGCCTGTAAAACAATAGCAACGACGCTTTAGACCAGATATGATGGATGCAATTGAGGCAGAAGTCAAAAAGCTGATTACGTGTGGCTTTGTTCGTGAAGAACAATACCCAGATTGGGTGACCAATATTGTGCCTGTTATGAAGAAGAACGGAAAAGTCCGAGTTTGTGTAGATTACCGAGATCTTAATACGGCTTATCCAAAAGATAAATTTCTACTTCCAATTACTGATATCATGATAGACAATACATGTGGTTTTGAACGCATGTCTTTCATGGACGGATTCTCATAATACAATCAAATCAAGATGCATCCAGAAGATGAGAAGCACACCGCTTTTCGTATACCTCTTGGGGTCTACTGCTATACGGTTATGCCGTTTGGTCTTAAAAATGCCGGTGCCACATATCAACGGGCTATGAGCAATATCTTTCAAAAACATCTACGGAAAATAGTTGAATGCTACGTAGATGACATTGCTGTTAAAAGTCGGTCAAAGAATGATCACATTCAGGACTTGAAGACAGTATTTGAATTGATGCGCCAGCATTAATTGAAAATGAACCCTACTAAGTCTTTCTTAGGGGTTTCCAGTGGCAAGTTTCTAGGATTTGTCATTACCTCTCAAGGTATCCATGTTGATCCTGACAAGGTTAAAGCAATTCTTGAAATGCGTCCTCCTCGTAATCTGAAAGAACTCCGTGGCTTTCAGGGCCGTATTGCTTATATCAGAAGATTTATATCTAATCTTTCTGGGAGATGTCAACCTTTGTCCCGTCTATTAAAGAAAGGAGTATCTTTCATCTGGGATGAAGCGTGTCAAAAAGCCTTCAATGACATTAAGCAATATCTTACAAACCCACCTGTTCTGGTACCTCCGGTGGTAGGAAGACCATTTTTGCTATATGTTCGAGCTTTAGATCATTCACTTGGCGCTCTTCTGGCACAAAAAAGTGATATGGGTCATGAACAAGCAATATATTATCTGAGCAGAATGATGGTCGGAGCTGAACACAGATATACTCCTGTAGAAAAGGAATGTCTAGCTTTGGTTTTTGCCGTCCAAAAGACAAGAAATTATGTCACCGGACAGACTATTCATGTCATCTCCAGAATAAATCCCATTCGGGTATTGATGAGGAAACCGAGCATTCTTAATTCCAGGTTAGCCACCTGGGCGATGTTGCTCACTCCTTATGACATGATTTATGTGCCTCAAAAATCAGTGAAGGGCCAAGCGTTAGCTGATTTCTTAGCTGCTCATCCTATACCTGAAACTTCGAAGTTATATGAAGACATTCCAGACGAAATAGTGGATTGTAACATGACTTTGAAGAATGATATATGGCAATTATATTTTGATGGAGCATCACGAGTGGGACCTAAAGGCAATATTGTCTCTGGGGTAGGAATTATCTTGGTTTCTCCTGACAAAATGGTCATATATCGTGCCTATTCTCTTAATGAGCCATGCTCTAACAATGTAGCAGAATATAATGCTCTATTGATTGGTCTCCAAGTAGCAAAACAATTGGATATTGAATTCTTAGAGGCTTATGGAGATTCTCAATTGATCGTTAATCAAGTTAGAGGGACTTACGAAGTCAGAAATCCTGATTTCATCCCCTATCATCAAGTGGTAGTTGAGTTGGTCCTATCATTCAAAAGATTCTTTATTGAATTTGTACCACGTTCTCAGAATGTGGAGGCTGATGCTCTTGCCAGCTTAGCTGTAGACTTGGCTGTCCCAATCAGAAGGCAAAATACAATTACTTTGTTGGACCGAGACTTGTTCTGTGTGAAAAGTAATCTGTATATTGAACAAAATTATGCTACAGAGTCAAGTTCCCAGCAGAAAGATTGGAGAACTCCAATAATTGATTATGCAGTTCATGGAATTTTGCCTGAAGATCCTAAAGAAGTTGCATCAATTAAGAGACGATCATTTTGATTCTATTATGATTCGTCTTTACATATGTTATATCGTCGTTCATATGACGGACTCTTGCTGCGCTGCCTCTCAGAAAGTGAAGCCAAACAAACACTGCGTGAGGCTCATGATGGTGTCTGTGGTGCTCATCAACCAGGTCCAAAGTTGCAAGACCGCATTCGGAGAATGGAATATTATTGGCCTTCTATGATAGCAGATGCTGTAGACTATGCCAAAAGATGTAAAGCATATCAGATTCACGTTGATTTCATTCATCAACCGTCTGAATTTCTACATCCTACAACAGCCTCTTGGCCCTTCAAAGCTTGGGGTATGGATGTTATTGGCCCTATTAACCCTCCTTCTGTCAAAGGACATCGGTTTATACTAGCTATAACCGATTACTTTTCGAAGTGGGCAGAAGCAGTCCCCCTTGCGGAAGTGAAAACATCTAATGTGATCAGTTTCATCAAGCACCATGTCATCTATCGTTTCGGGATTCCTCGACGGATAATTCATGACAATGGTCCACAATTTGCCAGTCAAGCATTTTATCGATTTTTTGACAAGAATCGAATTCAGAATTTGGCTTCTACGGCTTATAATCCAGCTGCTAATGGTTTAGTGGAAGCTTTCAATAAGACGATCATCAAACTTCTCAAAAAGTTTGTCTCTTCTAATAAACGTGATTGAAATGAGAAACTTGGAGAATGTTTATGGGCTTATCGAACAACAGTCCGAACTCCTACTGGTTTTACACCATTCTCATTAGTTTACGGATGCGAAGCTGTTCTTCCATTGGAAATCCAGATCTCTTCTCTATGAATAGCCATTGCTAACGAGCTAACTACAGAGAATAATGATCGCTTACGACTCCAGGAACTTGAAGGATTGGATGAGAAGCGTCTTCAAGCACAACAGCACATTGAACTATATCAAGCCCGCATATCTCGAACTTTCAATCGTAATATTAAAGAGAGGATATTCAAAGTTGGCGAGCTCGTATTAGCTGTTCGGAGACCAATGGTAATGACTCATAAAAGTAAAGAGAAATTCCAAGCAAAATGGGAAGGCCCTTATTTAATTGAGTCTGTGTTTTCCAATGGCGCTTATCGGTTGTCAAAACCCAATGGAGATCTACTCATGCTGCCGATCAATGGCAAATTTCTTAAGAAATACTATGTATAAAAAGAGAAGACAGAACAAAAATAAAACTTCTTTTATTATTATTTTTTTGTTCAAAATAAAAGACTAAGGACGAGGGCCACTCCCTTCCTTATTGAATACATAGTCGGCCAATGCAAAGAAGGCGTCGTTTCCTGAACTCATGAAAAGTTTACAGACAGCCATCCTCGACGCTTCTTCTTCAGGAGTTTTCCCTGGCTCCACTAAAAAAGTAAGAATGTCTTCGGGCAGCTTGGGCGCAGAAGAACTTCCACCTATTTCAATCGAGTCTGATAAGCCTGATGCAGGAGACGTGACAAGAAACGTCTCAATGATGCCCTCGACTTTTTGGGGGACTTCATTCTTTCGTTGGGCATTCTCGGAAGACATTTCCAACAGAGGAAGAGAAATAAGAATGAAGGGTTACAAGCAATTCTCACCTATTTATGGAGGATGATTACTAACGACTTTTTCTGAAAAGGCTCGTCCATTCATGTTACCAGGTTCATCCATTTAATTATGGAATTTGAATCGTCCTTTCTATTCCCAAGAAACACGCTGATTCATCTACCGCCTTGACATTTATGCTCACAACATCCGTCTTCCTAATCCTCAGCTACCAAGGTTTGGTTAAGCTGACTTCTTATTTCCAGGGAAAGGGGTTTTATATCTTCTATTTTTATCAATTGATTAGAAAGTGGGATTCATTATTTATCATGTTTTCATGACCTCTGAATAAATATTAAATCTACTATTTCCTATCCATCACTTCTATTTGACCTCTACATAGATATTAATCTAATTTTCTTTTGAGTTCATATATGCTATTATGTCCATATTACCTCTGATAGTATCATATACTCTAAAAACAGAAAATAAGATTTCATTTATCTATCATGTCCATATTACATCCAGATAGATACAAATCATTGATCATAGAAGAATCATCATTTCCATTCCCATACCATCAAAAAAAAAGTCTATTACATTTCTTAGACTTTCTTATAAGTTATAATGGAAATCTCTTACATTCTTGGATTTTCATTTTATACACCAACGATAACCTAATAGAGATCTATTTCTTCTTTGATCTTCTTTGACGGGTTCGTTGTTGGTGGCAATTCCTGACTGTCTGAGCTCTAGTGGCAACCAGAACAGCAGAAATCAAACTCTGGTCTTCTCTCTCAGACGAGAGAAGAACCCCAGAGTATGGCAACCCGAAGGCGTGTTGCTACCAATACAATTGGTGGATTAGTGGCGGCACCTCAAAGGAGATAGGAATGTATCCAGCATTGGGATACGATTCCTAGTTCTGCCGTGAAAGGAACTCTACTACCCGATTTCTCGGGGTAGAGTTGACTCCACCATCCAACTCTCTGTGTATAAAGGCTTTTCCTACCAACAGAGGAAGACCCTTCTATCCCACGAAGAGTTCTGAGTTGTCTGACTTGCGCGTCAAAAGTGCATGAGCTCCCTGATGTTGATGTCAGAAGAACGCTCTTCACAGCGTCAAAATCACCAATGCCAGTTCTGAAAAAGCTCTTCAGCCAAGCTTCTGCAGAAAACAACAAAGAAAAAGTATTTTAGACAGAAGTATCATCGGATGCATATTAAACGCTAACTAAAAACAGATGGCAAGGCTTTTACGCTGGTGCTTCAGCAAGGCTTTTACGCCAGCGCTTCACAAAGGCTTTTTACGCCAGTGATATGGCAAGGCTTTTACGCTGGTGCTTCAGCAAGGCTTTTACGCCAGTGCTTCAACAAGGCTTTTACGCCGGCGCTTCACAAAGGCTTTTACGCCAGTAATATGACAAGGCTTTTACGCCATTGCTTCAGCGAGGCTTTTTCGCTGGTTCTTCAGCAAGGTTTTTACACCAGTGCTTCAGTAAGGCTTTACGCTAGTAAAATAGCTGTTTTCAAACAAAAAAATTCGAAGACAGATATTTGCTTACGATCGGACTTACCATTTGAGTCAAATAGTTTGGCTCTAATGATGGTTGAATCTACGTCTAAAGACTGGGCGTACAAAAGAACGCTGTGGGAAAGCTCTGCCATTGTCATTTGTTGGAGAACAACATCACAGAAAATTATCTTCAGAGGAATGAGTACGAGAATATATGAAACATTCTCGGCTATTTTCAAAGAAAGAGTCATCCCATTCATAAGTAATCGGTTTTTACACCAAGCAGAGCGGGTAATCTCTTTTACGCCCAAGAGCAGGCTAATCAATTTACGCCTAAGCAGCCTGATCATTTTACGCTTGGGTCTACACCTGTGCTTTTACGCCAAGGACAGAGCAGCCTCTCTTACGCTGGGCAAAACTGTCAAATCTCACATTTAATGCAAACTCTGACATGAAGATATTAATGATGGCATTTACCACAGAATTCAATGGGATTTGTCTTATACAAAGACCATTGTTGTCGTAGCCAGGAGATCGAGCTACTTTACGCTCATTGAATGGTTTCTTTTACGCACGGAGTTTTACATGAGTTCTTACGCTCATAAAATAATGTGTGCGTAAAGTCTATTTGAGCCATTTTACGCTCAAGGTTATTCAATAACCGCTTTACGCAGGGAACCTATGACAGAGCTATTTTACGCTCATCTCACTGTTTTACGCTCAGAGGATGTTGGAGCTGTTTATACGCCCTATTCTTTCTGGCCAGTTTGGAACGTGGTTTGCCTACATGGCCTTCATGCCACATATTCCGAAGAACGTGTGTACATGTATCCTATTCTTACTGAAATGATGGGACGCGTGTCAACATATGCAAAGGATGACTCTGATCATGGGTGGCAGTTGTTAGCGTAAAGACAGACTTTGATGTTCTTTTACGCACAGAAGCCCCAGTCTATAAATAGACTCATTTTTCTCAAACACAGGGGACAGAGAGAGAACAGGAGAGAATACAGAGATCAGGACTTCGAGATTTTGATTCTCCAGAACATTCTTCTTCAACTTTTCTTCCAGAACAGAGTGAAGCAAAGCAGGAAAGCATTCGGCCTCGCCATCAGTGCCCAAGTGCGTCGATACCTTTCTGGTGACTTAGTTCTTCCAAGTTGTTCTACTTCAAGCAGTGATCTTCATCATCATCATATGGTCCAAGGAACAAAGTGATCATTTACGAATCAGACTTCCATAGCAATATTTTTCCCAGAATCAAATTTGTACTTCTTGTACTTTTTCTTATTTTATTTTCAAAATCCAACCCTTTTGTTTGGCAATTTTGTTAAGTGAAACACCCGCTGGTGCCACTGAACTCACACTTTCACAATATCGAGTCATGTACCCGCTGATGCCTCTGAACTCACATCCCGGTCACTCTTTCAGATAGTAAGTCATGTATGATCATACCTCTGAACTTTCTTCCTGGGAGAGATCCTCCCTCATGATCTAATACCCGCGCTCCCAGTGCACAAAAAGGGTAATCGATCCACAAATTGCCAAAATGCTATGTCCTCATTACCTCTGAGTCGTTTTACTTCCGCCAAAAACAAATCACCCCCTACATAGAACTTCCATGTCCTCATCACCTCTGAGTCGTTCTATGTACCCCCTCTTCATTGAGCCCACTCCTGCCATGTCCTCATTACCTCTGAGTGGGAAGGCTCCGTAGAAGAAACATTCATACTTGCCATGTCCTCATTACCTCTGAGTAAGTATGTCGATTCCCCTTCAACCTATTATCTGTACCCACAACCGGAGTACGACAAGGATAATAGGTCCAAAAATGTCCTCTGTTGACCACAAATATCCTCTGTGAATTTATTCCTGCCATGTCCTCATTACCTCTGAGTAGGAAGATTCTACGATGAAACTCTCATACTTGCCATGTCCTCATTACCTCTGAGCAAATATGTTGGTTCCCTTCCATCCTATTATCCGTATCCTAAGCCAGGGTACGCCAAGGATAATAGGCCCACAAATATCCTCTGTTAAGTTTCTTAGCATAAGCCCACCATCTCATCATGCCCCAGGAGCCCAGCTGCTCTACGGCATTCTTTTTCCCGATACCGAGAGCATCCATGACCACTTTGCCATGGCTGTTCCAGATATCCTAACCAAACTTGTTATCCGTACCTAAAACCAAGGTGTGCCATGGATGACGAGTCCATAAACAAGTCCCCCGCGCGGGACAAACACCGCCATCATATCACAAGTACAACAAGCAATGCAAATGAAGGGTAGAATGGAAAGTACTATTTATTTGAAGGAAGAAAAAAGCATTACATATTTTGGGACCACGTCATTCTCAAAAAAAAAAGACAAAAGAGGAAAAGGCCGACTATAGCTCGGCGTTACACAATTCCAAAAGACGATTCTTCACTAAGATAGCCTCATGTTCGAGTCGTTGTTTAACTCGACACTCAGCCTCCCGGGATAACCGCTCTTCATCATCCAAGCCCATGAGCTCCTGCCAGTCATCTTCCAACTTCTTCAGGACAACTTCCAGGTCAGTCGAAGCTCGATTGACTCTGTCAGCCTCCTGAATAATCAGCTCCTTATCAATACGGGCAGCCTTAAGTTTAGACTCCAAGAAAGTTAGCTTCCTCTGAAGCTCAAGGATCTGCTCTCGCATCTCAGTGATCCCACGGGAGGCAGCCGCTTCCCGAGCCATGACATCTTCGTCCCCATGGCTCAATTGATCATATTGATTAGACAGATTGCGAAGGTCCTTCAGTACGGTCGGCCTGGTTTTATCTCGAGCAGCCCTTGTCTTCTCTATAGTAGCGGTGAGAGAACCACGCTCCCGATCTATAACAGCAGACAAATCAGCCTGCCGCAGCACCTGCAGCTGGGCCACCAGCTGCTCAGTCTCCAACAACTTCGCCTCCAAGAGCGCAGCCAGCCCCGCACCACCAAGAAGAGTCTTAAGGATATCAATTTGACCCTGGGCACATTGTCGGGACAAGACGAAATAGGTCCCTCTTTCCACAGCAGCCGTTATTCCCCTCCTCAAGTGACGGTAAAAACTGTCAACTACGTCCTGTAATGCGTCATCCAAGACCTCTGTAGAGGACGGCGTTAGAGGAAGCGTGGCCGGCAATATCGGAGGAGTAATGCTAGAACTTGCCACCAAGGGGATGGAATCCGAGCAGAACGACGCATGGATAACGGATAACTCTTCCTCCGCCACCCGAAGAGCCTGGATACTCGGTAGAGCAGAGAGGTCGACTCTCGGAGCTACCCCAGTAGAAGAGGATGAAAGGACCATCGTCCCCAGCCCTGGCCGTCCCATCACCCGACTTTCTGAACTCGAGCCCACGGGAGGCCCCTCAAGACGAGCCGGAAGAGGAGGAAGTACGCTTCTCTCCACCGGTGCCCCTTCAATATAGTTCGTCTCAATAGTGTCCATCCTCAGCACTGGAGAGGCCGGACCTGTATACCCAGAACAATGATCAGTCGACGTGACCTGAAGGATGTGATGATAGAGCAGATAGGCCTCCTCGCAGGATAAGATTCGGCTTATCTTACCAGGAGAGAAACATGGAGGCTGCAGCTCGTACGTAGCTGACATGACCTCCTTACCCGCAACCTCCAAGTTAGATTCAGCAGGTTCCTCTATCCCAGCCACCCCGGAGGAAAGTACGACACGATCAACGTCATCTTGATGAAATTCAGCAATTTTAGGGACAGGTTCATTAAAACCCCCGTCATCTCGGTTCACCACCTCAGCATCTTGAGACTCTTCTTTTTCTCTTGACACCTACAAGAAGGAAAGAAGATGATTAAAATCGAAGCTAGAAGGAAAGAAGGAAGGAAGAATCGGGAGTGGCTTGGTTATCTCTGACGCGGGGTTAATTTCTTCTCCATTTTCTCTTATAGCTAGCTGACGGTGTCTGGTCCCAACCAACTTCCGAGAACGAGAAATGCCGCCAAAAGGAGAAACTTGCCTGCTACGCTTTGGAGTAGGGCCAGGCGCAATAGGTGGCTGATCCCCCAACATCTCATCTGACGAAATAGGCGGCTGATCCACCTCTACGTCTGCCACCGGAAGGATAGAGTCATCTCCATCATGCTCATTGCTTTCATCATCCTCAGCAGCGGAATCCAAATCTGGCACTTCGACTCTAGTCTTTCTCTTCTTGGCCCCTTGAGATCCTTCCTCCAGGCCGGTACCAACAATAAAACTGGCACCTGGGTTAAAACCGACCGGAGGTTTGTTCGCCATGACATGATACAAAGCCGCCATGTACAAGATCTCCACTGACGCCTTAATGGCAGGGACCGAGAAAATGGTACAGGTATGGAATGTATCGTAGTATTGCCAAGCCCTGATACCATCAAGAAGGCTACCTTCAAAACCCAGACAGGAGCTGGGACTGTCTAGACAAAGTTGGCTGTATCCAAACTGCCGGGCAAACCTGCTAGGCAGATAAGGCTCCAGAAAAATAGTATTACACCAGATGTGCGGGGCGGATATTACGCAGCCACAGGAGCATCTGACCGTCCAGAAGTTGAGGGGGCACAATACCGTCAAGATGTACAGCCTCTATGTCCTTAGCAGTAAAGCGAGGGACGGATACGAAAATATGGTACATATCTGCCCTCGCCAATGCCATCCGGCAAGCTCGCATGGTCTCATACTCCCAAGGCTCATCACGATAACGGAAGATAAATGCGTCATCATCAGTTACACCGTCTTCAGAGCCCGGTCTCATCAAAGACGGATAATGCATCAACAGCCACCCCATCAAATAGTGATAGGGCAACTCAGTCTGTTCAAAATCCTTGGTCACGTCGCGAGCGATGACCTTAGATGTGAAGGTGCGAAGGCCACGATGTATGCTACACACCATGGCCGGGAGGAGAGCTAGCTTGATTCGCAAAACTAACTTCACAGCCGAAAGGATGAAGTTACGACTGATTCTCTCGATAGAACCAGTCCCTCCAGAGACTACACAATTTTGCAGCCATATCATCAAAAATTCTGCCAGGAGTGCCTTCTCTGACAGCTCTTGGATATCCTGGTAAAAATAGCCAAAAGAGTCGGTCTTACTCCCGAATCTGTCAGTGGTGGTGGCCACCCTCTTAGCCGACGACACCAAGTCTTTAACGCCTCCCGGGATCGAGGGCGACGGGAGGTAATTCGACCTGAGGCATCCATCGGGAAGAGATAGTGCACCCAGTCCTTGGTATGGGGAGCATTCCCTTCCGAGTTGCTATCCTTTTGGGCTATCTGATGACATGTGCTATAGTGGCACAATATCTCTTGGTAAAGAGCCACGAAGCCGGGATACCGTCTTTCTAAATCTTCGAACTCCTCATTAGTGGGGGTATACGCCTCAAAAGCTTCGTCCCCCCAAGGAAGCTTGGAGACCGCGTGCATTTTATGGAGCGCGAGCCCCATTTCCCCTACGGGTGTATAGAAGGTTCCCGTACGACAGTTATACATCTCCAGCAGAGACATGAACAACTTCTTGTTTATGGACAAGCCATGGCTGGTGCCTCGAATAGCATGGTAAAGGCCAATCTCACACAAAAAGGCCTCATACTTCTGCAAGATCCACATAGACAGATTGGTCCACGAGGGGATAGGATGTATCCAACTAGGGAGCATCAACCGACCAATGGGGTAGGAGCCCTTCCGAGCAAGTTGATTTATAAAAGTGTCGGCAGTAGAAAATGTGAAATTGGGGCCCGACACATTCAAGAAAGTACCTGGGACCAATCCCGTTACAGAACAGCTGGTGTGCACCTTGCCGGCAGTCACTGACTTCAGACTGTTGTTATAATGGATGTTTTCCACAAACATTCCACCTCGGGTAGGGGTTAAAGTCTCTTCTATCTTTCGGTCCAATGGGAGCATATTGAACCAAGATAATGGGAAGTGTCGCTCCATTTGAGGGATGCGGATCGCCATCCCGTTAGAGACAAAACTCCAATTCTTCGACACCTCCAGAACATGACTGTTCTCCACGGTCAAGGCGTCTCCAAAAAAGAACACAGGCTTCAAATATTTCCCTTCGAATTTCCCGGAGTTCATCATAGCGTTAAGGAAATGGAAAGACTGGTTCTTAATGGCATTCAGTCTAGCCGGAGATTCGTCACTCGAAAACTGATCCGTCATATACTGAACAATATGGTTGTATCTATAACCCAGAGCAGCTTGGGCACTACCTACCAGGAGTTCTCCAGCAGCATTTACCGGCAGATTTACTGAAAAGAAGACAGAGAAAGATAAGTTAAAAAGAGGGATAAAAAGAAATTATTGGGTGCTTCCGAGTCTCATGCGGCTCAAGAAAACACCCATGCGGGCGGCTCCAACTTAACAAAGCCTCATGCAGCTCAAGACTCAGAAGAACACTTATGCGGCTCCGTCCAGAGAAAGTCCATGCGGCTCAGCGTTGCTTATGCGGCTTCGTCGGCAGAGCATGTATGCGGACATAGTGGCTAGTCTTATGCGGCTCACAGCCCAGCCATAGAACGAACATGAAGCTCACAAAAGCTCGTGCATAAAATATGCGACGTAGCCATAGCAGTTAGGGTTCTTTAACTCATACAATGTCCTTACCAATAATGGGGGGATGAACGTCAGGATGAACATCGGGTACGACGATCGGCGGAGGAACAGCCGCAGTTGAGGCAGAAGTAGTCTTCTTGTCTTTCGCCGTTGCAATCGATGAAGAGGTCGCCTTCTTGCCCTTTGCTGCCACGGTCTTCTTAGGAGCCATTAGTTATCGGAGAAGAAAATGACGATCGGGATAGGGAAAATTTGAAGAAAAAGAAAAAGTAAAGAAGCCCTTTCTCTCTACAAACTCCTATTATTTATAGGAGGATGAGAGAAGGAGGACACGTGGACTAGTAACCGCCTCGTAAAAAGCTAAAGACGGCGCTGAAACGAATTAGGAGGAAATTAAAGACCCTCACACGTGGCAAGAAGCCATGTGGCTTGAAAGTCTCTGCGGCTAAGCCGGCCATGCGGCTGAAACAACTCTGCAGTTCGAAAGTTCATGCGGCTGAAACTTCTATGCGGCCAAGACATCTATGCGGCTAGGACCTCATATACGGCTAGAAGAGCTTGCACACAGCCATGCTTCTTATTCAAAGTATTTCAATTTTGCAAATTGAAAACTTTGAAGGGGGTCTTGTAGAAGCATGGAAAATAATAAAGAAAGATCCATGCGGCCGGGGAACCCCATGCGGCTCAGATAGCCCATGCGGCTCAGAAGACCCATGCGGCTTAACGAGTCTATGCGGCTCTGTGATCTCCATGCGGCTCAAGAAGAGAAGGCACGTGGCTTGCAAACAGTTCTCCCCTCCGCCCTATACTGCATTAATTACTTTGACGGTTGACCGCTCTGACGAAACGACAGGCCTGACATAAAGAGGCAATTATGACTCTGTCATAATGACAGAATCCTAGGAAATCAAATAAAATCTCTGGCACAACCCCCCCCCCCCGAGATCCAGAAAACACCACGCAGCCTAGACATATGGACAGCCATATGCCGCTCGAGCGGAGACCCCCCATGCGGCTCAGGCTGAAGTGCCCTATGCGGCCCAGATCGAAACAGCCCTATACGGCTAAAGCAGACGCAGCCCTATGCGGCTCACAAGGATCATCTTCATGCGGCTCACTACCCATTGTATGGTCCAGATTATCATGTGGTTCAAAGATTCTGAGGCCACTCCCCAGGCAACCCTGACACGTGGCCAGGCTTATGCGGCTCAACCCTTATGCGGCTCAATCCTTATACGGCTCAGTGACTCCCGGGACACGTGTCATAAAGCCAATCAATTTTTCAGATTTACTACAATCAAAGATTGGGTCAAATCCCAATAATCTGGGACACGTGGCAGGAGAATGAATTAAATTTATTCATTCAGATTCGCAGACATCAGCAGATCATCATCATGGAGATTTATTTCAATCAGCATTAATTACTGATAGGATTTGGTACAATCTACACTAAATGGCCCAGATTCATCACACTCAAGATTAATGGCCCAGATTGATCAATCAACAGGCCGCCGCCACTTTAAGGGGCAATCATTGCAAATCCTAATGATTGTATTCCATCCTTATAAATTGCAAGGTGCCATTCCCTTGCAGAAGAGGACTTTTCGAGATCAGAGAGAGCACCACATACTTGGAGAGAAAAAGCAGAGAGAGAGCAAAGAGAGCATTTCTTCAGCGCCAAGCAATCTTCTGGAGCTAAGGCTGCATACCGATCGTCCAAGGAGTAAGGCAGAGCTGCCGTAGCTTTTCCGAGCCTCTATCATCACCCTCCAGAATCTAAAATAAACAATTATACTTAGACTGCTGTACCTAGGCTTTCGTCCCTAGGCTTTCTTTGTACAAGCGAGTTTGTAACGTGAAGTAAAAGTCCAGTCCTCCGATAATTGTTCTGCTCTTTTATATTTCATGGCAAACAATGACGGTATTAGATGATTCTGAAATTTATGCTTAAAGGAAGGGTTATCGAAGATTAAGGAAGACGTAGGCGAAGTTAGCAAGGAAAGTATAGGATTGGTAATGTTCTCCCATGGAGGAGGTAAATTTGGATAATATATATAACATGTGAATATAGTGATCAAGTAAAGGAATACTTGACCAGGATTAACTTCTAGGATTAGATGACCACTATACCTAGAAGGGACGGATATAACCATAGAAGGAATAACACGAGCATTGGAATAATGGGTTCTAGAGAAGGAATGAGCAGAGAAGTATTGAGAAAAGACCTTTTGGCGTACAACGATGGATTAAAATTGATTTAGATAATTTTATGACTCCATAAATATATTTAGTTTTACTGATATCTTAGTCTTATGTAGATACGGAAGTTCAGCTAATTATAGTTTGGTTTTGCAAGGTATTAATAAGATAGTTATCTTGTAGGTCCCCTTCCTGCATATCTTGTCTTATAGTCGTTGAAATCGTAAAACGATATACGTTCTATCCCTTTTGATCATCACTCGGCCCTCATTGGAAATATCATATCCGATTACATTCCTATCACAGAAATAACTATTCTAATCACCCTCACTATCCTACAAACATATAACTTGTTGGTTTTCTGAGTCACAAACTCCTAAACCTCAACCCAATTTGATTTGGAAATTTTCGTCCCTCATTACAGAGGATTTTATTACATCCTATCTTCTCAATAAATTGTTGATGGTCGTCTTCTTCTGTCTTTTCTGTTTTACATGACCTCATCTGATGAATTTGGATTATATATATCGTACCTAGATATTTCTCATACCTAAAGTTATTTTGGTCACAAAATATTTCAACTCTATCTCGGATCATATCTATATAATTTTGATCGTGCCAATATTTATCATGCCTAGAATCTGATCGTGCCTGATGGTTTAAATTTCATGTGGATCAAAGTTAAGTGATTTTGATCGTACCCCGACCCTGCCTTTAATTTCGAGGACAAAATTTTCTAAGGAAGAAAGGTTGTGAAACCCGCTTTTGGATTTAATTAATTGGAATTAATGCAATTTTGGTTAATAATTAAATTTTTGTCATAATTGATATATATATAAATATTGATGGATTATTATTATTATTATTATTATTATTATTATTATTATATTGTGGGTTAGAAATTAATTTCAAAATAATAGTCTGGTTTTTGGTTGCTGACCTGACCCCGAGCCTGGACCCAGTCCAAACCCGAATCCTATTAGGATTTTTAGATCCATATTTAATGGTTGGTAATTATTTTAGAGGTTTTGGGCTTAATCCTAACCTACCCGATCCAAACCCGCAAACCCAACCCGACCCGTTTCACTCTTCCTTTCCCTGGAGACCCTCTCCCACTACACGTTCACAGCAACACCCACTCCCTCTATTCCTTCTCCTTACACCTCTCTCCTCTAACTTCTCTCCTCCACACACATTCTTACACTCCTCCCTTTTAAATCCTACCCAAACTCCCCTCTTTCCCATTCCCACTCTTCACAGCAAGAGAATTCCTCTCTAAAATCCCTCACTCTCCCGAGCTCCTCTCGCGGCCGTATCCTAGGCAACCCCACCGGCGATCTCCCCTCCGCCGACCTAGCTCCGGCGCCCCCCTCTCGTCCGGCGTCGGCCCGATTCCCCCGGCGCACCTTCCCGCGCCCGACCTCCCTGTCCGGCGCCACCCCTCGGCCTGACCACCCAGGCCGCAGCGCCTGCGCGCCTCCCCGTTCCACCCGCAGCGGCAACCCCGATCTGTTCCAGTGCTCCGTATCTCTCGGTTACTTCTCTTGGAAGTGCTGCAACTTCCCGCGACTTTCCGTTCCCGGTCAGAAGCTAATTTCCAATTTCGGACGCTGTCCCGGGTTTACGTTGCTGCTCGGATTTCTATTATTTCTTTAATTTGCATCTGAGAGCTCTAGCCGAGCAACCCAAGGTATAACTCCTTTGCCCGTTCCATTTTCGGTAGTCGATGATGATAATGGTTCCCGATTCCCTTCCGGGAATTCGGTTTTAGGTCGACGTAGTGACTTCGGATTTTCCGGAGACGTTTCTGTGATGTTCTGTGTTTATTTCAGATTTTTCCCGAAATATGTTTTCTGGATTTTGGGCGCTGTGGCTTTCGATTAAGCTTCGAGAATTATTCTGTGAATTTAATTTTGGTGTAAAATGGTTTGGAAGTTAATTTCTGGGTGTTCCCTGGTTTGGGACTTTTTATGGGTGTTTCGGCGCATTTTCCCAGTTTTGGGTTGTCCCGAAAATAGAGGAAATATTGCCCAAATTTTTATAAAACTTTAGAAATGAATTTCAAATTGGTTTTCGGAAATTATTTATTTAAATAGATTTTTGGGCGACGACCATATCGGTCCGTGGGCCCTAGCGAAATGCAAACGAAACCGGTTTTACCCGGACGTTGAGGCATTAGCTAATAGTGACGATTGGACCAAGTCTGAGACTCCTAAAATTTTATTTATTTTATTATTTTTAATTTTGTTTTCGATATTTAAAAATACAGGGTATTAGTCAGAGCTAACTAATTTTCTCTTATTTTAATTTATGTAAAGTTTGTAAGGGCATAAGCCCATATTCCTATTCTGTCAGTTGTGCCCCTGTATTGCGTAGTCTAGGTTTTCATTTATTTTTTTGGTTGATTTTTTCTTTATTTTCTGGTTGGTTTATCTTCTTCGTAATTAGGCGCTTAGTTGTATAAACGCCTAGTAAATATTTTTGTATAAATTAATAAGAATTTTTCATGATATAATAACTTGAATAAAATAGTTATAATTAACAAAACCCATATTTTATCATTAAAAGAAAATGTAGTTTTATATGTATAATATTAAAAATACAAAGTTTTGCGAATTAACCGGTAACGACGATTTTTCCAAGAAAAACCAGAAACTGGCTATCCAACTAAATGAGAACCAACGTAGTACGCGTCGTAAACCTTTAGCAGTAGAGTAAATAAACAACTTAAAATCTGACTAGGACCTGCTACTAGAGATTGTAACTAGCACACCTAGCTTGGTTTCACAATGGTTCTAAGTCAAGTTCTCCAACTGTAGGATCTCGGAGACGAACCTAGCATCTTCCCGGAACCAACACCGTTTCCAGTCATAAACAAAGGCAAGTTCATTTTGTGTTAGTTTACAATTATTTAATAATCGTTTTATTGCAAGTTTAAACCACGATGCAACACGGAACTCTCTCTGAGAGCACTGACTGATTGACTGTTGGGTACTGGGGGAGTAGTGTAATGAGTATGACCACATGCAAAGTAATAATTTAGAACTGTATTAGCTTACCCCTCATACACACGGGGATAAGCCATATCATTCACTGTACAACCCAATCCGGTCATATTTATTGCCTATTCACATCACAATATTTTAACTGCTGGAGAACTGTTTATTTCAAATTGTTTAAAAGTGCATAATTCTATTATTATTTCAATTGTTAGATTATCATGAATTGTACTTTGCTTCCTCCTGACTGGAGACAACATTTTTAGGTTCTTTTGATGATACAGAGCTACTGATAAGTAGCTACTATGACCCTGAGTTGTACCCAGCTGTGTTACCAGAGAATGCTGATCTTGGAGATGACGAACCTACCTTTTGTAGGAACAAAATAGTAAAGCGTAATACTCTAGAGGAGGGGTGAATAGAGTAGGCAGCGGAATAATGCTAAATAAAAATGTTAGCAGCACAATCACAGAATATTAATCACAACTGAAATAATGTAAAGGCAAAGTTAAGAGAGCAAACGTAAAGACAGCGATGTATACTGGTATCCTTCTGTTGAGGACTAATCCGGTCGGTAGAACTCTTGCTACCAGTTGAATCCACTATTGGAAAAACCGCAAGTTTTCTTACGAAGTCCTTGCAACTTCTACAACGCGAGCTTTGATACGAAGAACTCGTCCAACTTCAAATGTGAAGAGGTATTCTTCAATCAAGCCTTCTGATTACAATCTCTCAGAAACTTCTAAACCGTACCGCACTGGCAAATTGACTAGAGGATTGTAACTGGCTTGGGATCTGAAATTAAAAGCTCTAGAAAACTCTTTGGAAGACTGAAAGCTTTAGATAGAGACAAGATTGAAAGTGAATGAGTGAGTTGAAATGATCGAAATCCTTCTCTATTTATAGAAGTTCCAAAGGCAGACTTCTGTCAGAATTCGGGCAGAATTCGGGCAGAACTCTTTGAGCAAATCTCGGTCAAATCCGCAACTGCAGGAGGACCAAGTTCCAAAGATTCAAAATCACAACGGCCACTAACCGAACTCTGGCCGAACTCTGGCCGAGTTCTGTCAGGGTTAGGTTAGGATTTTAAAAATAGGTTTTGGTGATTTTTGAAAACCTTTTTGAAAACCTTTTTGTAAACATTTTGATAGGTCACTTTAAAAACATTTTAAACTATTTTGGGGATAGCCTATTTGCCAGTACGACTCGGTGTACAACATATTCCTAGACTCAAATAAAATAAAAATTATATTGCATAGGAAATACAGACTCGAGTAGGCAAACAGATCTTCAGTCTTGAACGGAGTGGATAGCCAATCTTGCTTATGTCCAAGAAACCGAGATGTCCCAACTAGCTTTGTATATCCAGACAGAGTTTGATCAATTATTAAAATCAGGTTAACCAAATGACCAATGGGCCAACACCTTTTAGCTGTTGTTATTTTCTATTTTCAGTTATTGTAGTTTAAAAGAAAAACTATTTCTATTATCAGTTGTAATTATGTTGATTAATAAAGTTTTAAATTCCCGAATATTGAGTTGTGACAAATATATAGATGTTGTTGTGATTACCTGCAATAGTGGATACAGCTTACTGCCGCCGTCTCAACAACGGTGCAGGCTGGGCATGATCCGGTTCGACCCAATTATTTGGGATCGGATCGTGACACTATGCCTTGCAAGTTCGATCATCCCCGCTGTATGAATCACCATACCAGCGCTCACGTGGAATGATCGTCCTAATCAGACGTGACGCATGTGCGAGGCTGGAGTTGCGCTTGTATAAGACAAGAACATCAACATAGTGGTTATCCACGAAGCAATCAAGACACTTTCGTTTTCATCCAAGTAATATCCATCCACTCTCAGATTCTCCGAAGCATTCCTATCATTGTCATCCAAACTGACAACAACTTAACTTGCATCTATTCATCAAAAAATAATGCTCAACATAATTTTCATTCATTCGATCAGAGTATCCCCGAATTATTGCATATTGTCTTTGATACGCCTCAATACCATCGTCGATAAGCATAATTTGAACATCTAATTTCTCTCTCATAAGCTCCAATTCGTTGCAATCATTGTTATCATCCGAACTTGAATACAGTCAAGTCTCGTACACATCAAGATCCATTCCATTGTAACTAACTATCATCATCGAGACATGATTTTTAATTCATATATCAATTCTCATATTCCTAACTCGCACTTCCAGATCGTGCTACCGACTCTTCGTGCTAACTCAAATTCGTTTGCACGATTAGTTTGTACCTACTCAACTTGTTCCGAACAGTTTTCGTACCGACTTAACTTAATTTCGACTGAGTCAACTATTTCCTCAATGCAAAATTATGTTGCTATGCTCAGCCTACCGCCGGCTTACACTCAACGAATTATCATCCGACGTATCTTCCATCGATACGACTTTGCGCATAATCGTTCAACTAAATTGTAGCACCCAGTTTCTAAAATGAGGGTAATTTTGAACTTTTGTATCTTTTTAATTATTTAATAATGTTATTTAAATCATGATATGATTTATGGTAATTTTTAATCAATTTAAAACTATTTAAAATCATGACTTGTGATTTTGATGTTTTGCTAGTGTAATCCTAGAGACTACATGACCTAGAGACTAACCATGAATATGGGGACCCAACCAAATGATTAGGATGACTAATTGTGGCTTTTTAGCCTAGGGGTATTTTGGTCATTTTGGACTTTTTAATGAAAATGAATTTTGATTGATTATTGTGGTGCTGATCTTTTATTAGAGACTAACCTAGTTTTGACCTAACCTAGATGTTAACGATGTTCATGGAAGCTTAGTTAGAAGATTAGAGACTTAATAAGTAAGTTAGATTAATATCTAGATATTATGTTAGGAGATATTTTGGTTAGATATTATGTTAGAAACCTTCTTTTGATGAGAGCCCTTGATTGAGCTAGAAATTGGTGGAGAAACCTTAGCCACTCATCTAAAACCCTAACCCTAACTATTCAAACAGCCATCAAGCCCATCATTCCTCTATTTAATCATCTCTTCATAAATACCTAGCCTCTTTTCATCCCTACACAAAACCCTAATAGTGTTCTTCCCCAAATCACCCTAGATTCCTCATTTCTCCACCAAATTGGACCAAATCAATTACGTTGGACTCCCCTACAGTAGAGGATACCAATAGTGGGCAGCTAGCAAGGATTCTAGGGCTTGGGATCATTGCAAGTGGGAGAAGAGCTCTTATTTCAAAGCCTATTCATTGAGGTTTCACCCTCAATAGGAAAAACCTATCAAATACCTTTAAATTTCCAATTTCTTTCCATAGATGCATCCATTTAGGGTTCTCCTAGGTGTAGCCCAAGTTTGGTAAGAAACCGTGTCCATTTAGTGTCTGTATCGGACACGTATCAGTCCCTATAAACCTATGTTTGATGAAATGCCACAAAGAAACTTTTATTAATAATTTCCAAAACAAATTTCACAGATTTATAGCCCTTCATGTGTGTTTTAATACCCCCACTGACTGAGCATTTGGACTCGTGTCTGTGTCCAAAATAGACACGAACACGTTGTACGATGCTGCGGTGTACTGTCCTGCTACCCGAACGCGATTTCTCAGTGGACACGCCACGTGGACACGTCAAACTTTACACAGGGGTAGGGGCAATGTCTGACAAGGCTCTTCCAAAGTTTGAGGTGATGTCGTGTCGTGTTGAGTGAGAAAACATGCGTGCATCGGATTTGCACTGCACTACACACGCCGTGAGACACGTTTTGATACGTGTCTCGTACACCTGACACGACTCACTTGGACACCTCGTGTTGTGTCCAATGTGTATCCCTATACGTGGCGAACACATGGACACGAGCACGAAGTGTCTTGTGTCGCGTGTACGATACTGTGTCCTCGCTGCACGATGTTCTGTTGTACAGCGCGTGTCTGTGTGTGTTCTTTCTGTTTGGACACCTCGTGTCCAATTGTTTGGACACGAGTAGACTCGTGGGATAGTTGCACATGTACACGAACCTATACCATTGGTTAATTTGATATATTATGTAATTTTTGAATGTAATTTAGGGTTTCCCTATAAACTCTGATACCTGTGTACAGTTCTTAGTTTTCAGATTTTTAAATGATGTTTAAAATGAAATTAAATGTTAATTAAATGTAAATAATTGATAATTTCTTAGGGTTTAATATATACACATGTCTGAGATATGAGTTTACATAGCTAGGTTCATATATATAGATGACTGAGTTGTTTTGGGTGGATTGGATTGTTTGGTCGGGTTCCTATACATGTCTAATACTGAGTTCATTGTATAAATCTGAGAATGATGTGGGTATTGATAGTGTCTAACATAACCTTGAACCTGAGCATCACCCTACTGTTAACTAACCCACTTACATTGCTCCCCCCCCCACACACAGAACATAACATGTATACACACACACACACACACACACACACATTCACATGAGGCACTATATCCCCCTTTTTCACTTGACACATACCACTTAACCCTTCACTAACCTCTATCACATTGAACCCTTGTACACATCAACACACACACATGCCACTGTTTATCACACACTCACACACATCATTCTCTTCACTCACCCTCACACACATTGACACTACCTACATGCAACATACACACACTCTTCTTTCCTCCCCTCTCTCTATTTTACCTATATACATGTTAGTCTATGTGACTATATATATTTATGCAAGTATGTAGGATGCATGAATATGAGTAATGTAATGTAGGTTTACCTTTTTATAGTTTTTGAATATATGTTATATATATATATATATATATATATATATATATATATATATATATATATATATATATATATATATATATATATATATTGCTATTTGAATTATAGACAATAGCCTATGTGAGTCCTTTGCTCTTGAACACTCACTTTTATAATCTTTGCTCTTGAACACTTACTTTTACAATCCATTTCCTTATATATATATATATATATATATATATATATATATATATATATATATATATATATATATATATATATATATATAAAGGAAAAAAAAAATATATATATATATATATATATATGTATATATATATATATATATATATATATATATATATATATATATATATATATATATATATATATATATATATATATCTTCCTAAATGTATCCATGTATTGCTATATGTGAATGTGATCATAGGTTGAGTTGTAATATATATAGTATATGTACTTTTGATAAGTAAATGTGAGTCTTGTATGCTTAGACTTTGGGTTAGACCTAGACTTGTTTGATTAGACTAGAGTTGACCAAGATTTGACCAATATAGGCCTAATTGGTCTTGTGGACTTAAGTTTGACTTGAGTAGACCAAGTGTGACCTAGTTTGACTAGAGTAGACCAAGTGTGACCTAGTTTGACTAGAGTAGACCAAGTGTGACCTAGTTTGACTGGAATAGACCAAGTGTGACCTAGTTTGACCTAGACAGTTGACCAAAGTTGACCAATAGTTGACTTTGACCTAGTTTGACTTAGAATCATGTAGTTTGCATTTGTAGATTTCTATTATTACAAATTGAGTACTTTATAACCTGTTTTACTCTAAATAGGACTCTGTGACACCATTTCGGACATCTATTCATATCAGTCATTCAGGGTGGCAGGCGAGTACATTCTCTGACCGTTTCATACTTGCTAGGATTTATATTCTTGCTCTAGATTACTTTACATGATGCTGTCATGTTATTATCACGGATTGGTACTATATGGATCTTGTCATGCGATGTTATCCCCCTCGGAGTGCATCAGATACAATTGTCATGTGCTTTTCACGAACATCTTGTATTTCATGTACACCACTATTCATGTATACTCTTGTGCAATCTTGTACTCTCATGATCACATGAGCAAATGTGATAAAAACCTCTTGTATAAGGTAGGGTAACTTGACTGGATCCTTGTGTATTGATTGGGGAGGGTGAGTAGAAAATGGTTATGTGATCAAAATCTTATCTTGTGAAATTTTGTGAAAATTATGTATATGTCTATTGTACACTCACGTACGATGGAGTTACCCTTGTATTACCATCTCATGCTCTAAATCACAGGTTACTTACAGTTCTTACTTATCATGTATATAGATATTTTCAGTTATCAAATCTCTCTCATTTTCATATATATTTTCTTACAGTCCATGTATCTTACTCTTTTGTATGCTTTATATTTTTCAACATGATATGAACTGGGTGAGATGTATTGTGCTCGTTCCTGTCCTGACTGGACCTGTTGAAAATATTACTGATGATGATGGTGACTGCCCTACCTTCTATGGGGCATTTGAGGGTGACATTCAGGAGCCTGAGGAGCATCTAGCTCAGTAGAGGGTGCCTAGTTTAGTCTAGTATTTATAGCTTTCAGTTTGTATCGGATTGTTTTGATTGTTAGTTGAGACTTAGTTATATTCAGGACTTGTATTTGTTTGTGTTGAACATCTATTTTGTGTGGTGTGATAACTCTATTTATATTCACTTTCTTCCTTTTATCTGATTCCATATCTTGCTCTATCTTTCCTAGACTTGTGATTGAGATATAGAGTTGAGATGTTATATTATACCTCCGTATGAAGATGACAGGTTTATATATCTTGTTGTTAGGTGTTAGATGTTATAGATGACCTATACAGCGTTCTACCGCCGATATTGCGGCGTAGGCTGGACGTACCCACATTCTCGTGCCCCTAAACAGGGTGCGGGTCGTGACATAAATTCATCGAAGCATACATGTATCGACACATATCGAGTCATTCTTACTTGAGTCTCGACACTATTTCGGCCGGTGACGACAAACTTATCGTAACGACACAATCGTCTCAACGCAATCTATTGCAAGTCACCAAATGGCTTGACATAGCTATTGCTAAGTGGTATTGCATATACCACTAAGAAATCAAGCATATTGTTTTCGACACAATGCCTTACTGCACTGATCGCACAAGTGGTATTGCATATACCACTCAAAATTGAGTCACTACTCGATATTACACTCCGCATAGGTTCGACATCTATTTCAAGTTAACTATCCCTTGGCGATCTTATCGATCATAACGCAACATTTGCTAACTCAAGGATCAACGCGACATTCGGCCAACATATACATTCGCCTACTTCGAGACACAATTTCAACTTGGCTAACTTACAAGTTTGCCTACTCAAGTTCGAGTTAGCGACCAACTCGACTCGTTACTATCGCATCTACGATTTTCCAATCTTACTCGTTACAACTCGTGCAACGATTTATTCTTGTTACTCAAAGCCATTCCTCGAATCCGTTACACATTCACTATCCATCCTCATAGCCATACAACATGTATCATACCATGTCGACTCGTTGTACCGATGCAACGAACGATTCACGACTTGCTGCACTCCGTGCAACCAACAATACATAACCATTCGCACTTCGTGCGACCACTAATACACATTTCATTGCACTTTGTGCAACCAACAATATACATCTCATTGTACTTCGTGCAACCAACATCTCCATATTTGTCGCACTTCATGCAACCAGTGACTCACAATTTGTTGCACTTCGGGCAATCAACATTTTATAACTCGTTGTACTTTGTACAATCAACATTCCCCGATGACACTCGGAGATAGCGTAATAGTTACGACATACTTGTGGCAGACGTACGCAACATAGTACAGACTTATTGTATGGAACATCCAGCGTAGCGTCGAGTAGATCCATGAGCCATGCGGTTGTGAAAACAACTTAGATTCAACTGAATTCAATAGCGAAGCAACTGAGGGTCAAAGAGATTCGTTCACGGTCCTGAGGATGGAACCGCTCTGATACCAACTTGTCACACCCTGACCCGGGAAATCGCTCATCCTCGCTAGATTTTATCCAAATCATCGTTCTCGCTGGGGCGTGATGCCGCACGAGCCTGGAGTTGCGCTCGTACAAGAAAAGATAACAGTTTTACATAGCATTTATCTCAAATTGATAACATAAGCAGTAGAAGAAAACAGAGTATACAACAAGAATCTTTTTTATTAAAAATAAATTGAAGATTACAAGGCTTTGAATCGTCCAACTTAACATGCCAATTGGCTACAATGCTCATGGTCTCTCTAGCTCACAAAGGATTACATTGTCCCATACATTATGCCTCTTTATAGCCAACAAGTAGTCCTCGGTCGAACATCTTCATATTGTAAGTCCGAACACCAATGCGGTAGCTCGCTTCGAAACGCTAAGGACTCCATGCCACGGCACATCCAAGCCAAGCCTCGCCCCGAGCCGATACATATCATGAACCAGCAAGCAAACTAGTGGGGGATTAGTGCTTTCGTCCTTGCTGCAGTGATCAAGACCCACTTGCAACCAAACCAACACTAATGAATTTAGTGAATCATGCATCTTTATTTGGTGATCTTTCTATTTAGCCTTAGGATATGTTTCATGGCAATATTCAAACATAGAAACTTAATATAAATGTGTCCAATATCGTGTTCCTGCAGTAGATACAGTTAGACATATTATGAACATAATCATAGTGATCGTGCATATTTCTCTCTCGTTTCGCATAGCCTACAATCATTAGGAATTCACATAACCAACAACTTAATCACGTAGCCAACCCAACGAACTTATCATATGCATAAGGGTGGCAGGCTCTGCGCCTGCACCCAATGCTTGTCTTAGCCTACCGGTCCTATCTATATGAAGGTCACGACGTTCCATGCCGTAATGGACTTGGCATCTTTATGTGTAAGCCTACAATCGCTCCAGTACGAGTTGCTAGCCTAGTATCCGAAGGATCCCAAACTTACTGATCTCATAGCTTATCACAACACTTGTCGGTCGCAATCCGTCCTAATGAAGTGCACCATAAATACCATACATAATCCCCTCCTAGGCCGAACGGTCCTGGTGCCCCGATCGTAACCGTTCGAGGGAAGCTGCGCCCGTGCACGGGACATCCGAGTCCATTGACCATACAATATACGCCATAGCAAACACGTCATATCATTCCAACAATTCCCACGTTCCATAAACATAATCCGCCATCTCTATCTCAAGTTTCATCGGCATTATTTGTAACACCCAGTTTTCTAAATGAGAGTAATTTTGAAATTTGTTATTTTAATTATTTATTTATGATATTTAAATCGTGATATGATTATTGGTGATTTTTAATCATTTTAAAACTATTTAAAAATCATGACTTGTGATTTTGATGTGCTGCTAGTGAAACCCTAGAGACTGCCTGACCTAGAGCCTAACCATGTGATTGGGATATTTATTTATCATTTTTAGCCTAAGGGTAATTTGATCATTTTGACTTATTAGAATTATTTGATTAATTATTGAATTGATGGTTGTTAATTTTGACTTTTACTAGTTGCGACTTACGAGACTAACCTAGATGTTGACTCTAGCTATGGTGACTTGAATAGCATGGTGGGATCCTGGTCTAACTTAAGTTAACCCAAGTTAAGTCATTTAGAATCAAGTTTCATATAGGAGAATAAATGATTAGGTTCATGGACTTTTGACTTAAGGAGTGATTTCCTTTACCATTGAAACTTGGCCCAAGCCCATTAGTCATAACCCTAACCCTAATTTTATCCTTATTTGGCCAACCACATAGGGATCCCCACCCTATATAATCTCTCTTCCTATTGTCCTTGCCTCTTTTGTATCAAATCAACTTTTGGAAAGGAAAGGTATTGTCCATTCTTCTCCAGTCCATAACTATTCTATTTTAATCCCTTTTTTACTCTAGTTTCTTGCAATAGAGTCTAATCCCACTTTATTTTCTGTTCATGGAGAGAAATCTCAGTTTTGGTACAATTTGGAGCTATTGGCTTGCAAGAAGAATCATCCTATTTGGGGCTTTTTTCTTGACATTGATATACTGTAGGTAAACCCTCTAAATTATGTTTTAATTCTGTTTTTTTGTATGGGTGTGTAGATCTAGGTATCCCCTAGCTGTCCCTCAAGTTTGGTAGGAAATCGTGTCCATTTCGTATCCGTATCGGACACGTATCAATGTGTCTATGTATGTGTTTGTTGAAATGCCCAAGAGGGACTTTCTTTCTATTTTTCCAAATCTCTTTGATCAAATTCCTAGATTTACATGTGTTCTTTGATTACATGTTGCTTTGTGGTGGTTTCGTGTCGTGTTCGAGTCGTAATAGGTCATGGACACGCTCGCACGCGAGCCGTGCGTATGCCCTGCTACCTGCTGTGTCATGTGCACAGGACACGACACGATATGACCTGATATTTTCGTGACTCCAGGGGGCAATGACTGACACCACGACCCTCAAGTGTCGGGTCATTTAGTGTCGTGTCGAGGGAGAAATCGAATGTGCACTAGTTTTATACTGAATGTGCACATGCGGGTTTTGCTCTCTGATACGGGCTTCCCGTGTCAACACGGCGACACGTGGACTCGTGTCAGGGTCCTAGACGTGTAGCCCTACCCTAGGCGAACACGTGGACATGTGCACGTGTACTGTAGTGTACTATGTCGTGTCTTCTTGGTCCCGACACCTCTCGACCATGCAGTGTTCTGAGTATGTCTGATACTCTATTCGCGAATGGTTTGGACACATTCGTGTCCAGTTTACTGGATACAACCCCCTAGACACGTCTCCACCTATTCTTCATGCTGGCATAGTTAAATTGATAAATTATTGGGTTTTCCTCTGTCGATTTGGGTTTTTTTATATATTTTTCTGATACCATGCTTTTGTATTAATTATTCTGAGATTTAAACTTGGGTTAACTGATTTTTAATGATTAGATTATCCTATTAGATCACATTTACCTCTGAGAGTTTAACCTACAATGTTAGGGTTCATGTTAGCATGGGATTTTGGGTTTTTGAATATGCATTGGGATGTTTTCCTGAGAATACATGTGTACACTGATTTATGTACATTAATTTGTATAATTGTCATGTATGCACTGATTTTCTATTCACACACACACACACACATGTGTACACTGATATCTGTCACTCACACATTGATTTCTCACACGCACACATTGATTTCTCACACGCACACATGTAAACCTGAGAACTGTTAATTGTGCACTGTTTTCTCTACACACACACACACATGTACAGACCTGGGACACCCTATAGCTACTGTTGTATATACACACACAAATTCCATTTATCTATACACACACACCCCCTTACACTAAACTCACACACACACACACATGTACACAGGCCTAGGAACACCCTACCTACAGTACACTCACTCACACATATTGACACAACACCCTATTATACACACACATATGTACAAGACTAAGACCCTATGTGGACTGCCACACAAATCTGGGAACACCCTACTGCCATTTGCACACACACACATATTCCCTAAAATCTGTTAAAGAACACCGTAGCTCCTTGCAGCTGATCAAACAGATCGTCTATGCGGGGCAGGGGGTATTTGTTCCGAACGGTGGCTTTATTTAGCTCGCGGTAATCGATATAAAGACGCAGTGAGCCATCCTTTTTTTTGACGAACAGCACGGGCGCTCCCCATGGCGAGACATTGGGTCGTATAAATCCCTTGTCGAGAAACTCTTGTAAACACGGCTCACATCCGAACCAATTCGAACTGTGTTTACAGAATTTGAGGATAAAATCGAATTCAAACCCATTAGCCGATAGGGACCGGAGCTTGGGAGGATAAAACGTAATCCGACTCATTGTTGGAGGTGGATCGGATCAAACTGGTATGTTGATCGGACATGGGTTGACCCAGTCCGAATTTGACTAAGTCGGGTCCATGACGAATTTGGAAACGCATAATTGTTCCCAATAATATTGAGGGGGAAAACAAACAATAGTTGAGTAATCCATATTTTTCTCACTTTGTCGAAAATAATTCAGAAAATACTGTAGTAATTTGGTAGGGGAGAGGAGAAATTCTCGAAATTTACATAAAAAAGAAATAAAAATGCCATCTCCAATGACGCATGAAATCGTGATACGATGGGACGCTACTGGAGTTGAAGTCCATTAATTAGGCACCTAACTCCAATGACCACCCACATTGAAAGAAAGAGGGGAGTGTAAAGTCAAGAGAGTTGGCATCCATTAGAAGATGGGGGTGGGGGCCAACTCTAGTAGCATAGCACCCTGCATGCATATCTTTAATTTATGATCTAATGGACATTTGGTAGCCACTGTTGCATATGATATCGAACACTTCAATTTTTAGCATCTAACTATATCAACTTCTAGATGATTAAGATATGTTATATAGCCTCACAGTAACAAAAAATTATCAAAAGAAAAGAAGAAAAAGTCTCACAGTAACAAAAAAAAGAAATCCAAGAGTCTTTGGACATGTTTCTTGCAACAATAAAAAAAATCTTTCGATTTTCTATTATCAAACATCTTCTTATTCTCACACTGAATCCTTGTTTATGAAGGAGTAGAGGTGGGTGGGCCCTATATATATGCTGAATTTTTAGTGCCGAATTGGTTCATATGAAACGTACTAAACACGAATTAAATCTGATCTGAATGTTTTTCGTTAGACGAATTTTTGACCGAATTTTTGATCGTATTTTACTTATATTGTGTCGATTTATACTCGTACTTTTACCGTTTCGAATTTTTTTCGTTTGTCGAATTGCTAACAAGGGTCGAAACCGGTCCACGTTAGCAGGGGGCTGGACATATAGGCCCCCGGTTCCGACCAATGAGGGAGGACACATGACACTACGGTTTAAACTGCGGCCCTCCTTTGATCGGAGAAGATTTTTTTTTCTAATATTTTTTACTTTTGCTTGTCACGAAGGATTCAGACGCGACATAGAGAAGAGGGACACGGCAGTAGAAAGAAAAATTTGAAAAAGGGAGAGGAGAAAAATAAAATCTAGAGAGGAAGATTTTGTATAATTAACTTAACTAAAATATTTAAATAATTACCTAAATGAGTTAATAATTATTTTACAAAAATATTATTTATGAATATTTAGTTTTTTAACAAAAGCAAATATCAGTATCAATAAATAAATATTATCTTTTAGATAATTAATTAGTTATGTTACTATTATAGTGCACCTTTCAAATTTTCATATCTTCGGAATTATCATGGCACAAAAGTGTAAACTTGATCACATATAAATTAAAAAATATTATATATTAAAACATTGAAACTTACTTTCAACAGAGAAGTTACTTCTACTTTCTTCCCACTTCTCACTTGATCATCCAAACAATTCCTACCATTTGTAATTTGCTACTGACAAGGACAAGGACAACAGTTTTTCATCAAATTATATTAGCTTAAATTTGCATTTAATTATCGGTTTTGTTAACATCTTGCACTATATAACGAGGTTTCAAAACGGCTCAAAAGTGAGCCGTCTAAGCCGTCATTATATCACGGTCAATTTTATTTCTAAAAATAAATTATGTAAAAAAAAATTAAATTTTTTTAAAATTTGTCAACATGGAGAATCGAATTCAACCATACATGAAAAATATCTCACACCTTAACCACACGAGTTAGAAGAAATATTTGAATATAATTGGATAATATTTTTATTATGTGTCCGTGCAAAGCACGTGCATTTACTAGTGTATTATAAGAGCACATGCTAATACATTAATAAATGTATATTGTAGATGGGTACTTTCATCAATACATTTATCAAATCATATATTTACGTAAAACGTGTACTGGTAAATATAAAATGTGACCCCAACGTTGCTGTAGTTTACTTGACTCTCCTCCGCTTGATGCTCGTCTCAGCCGAACGTGGCTTATGTAATGGACAACGCCTATGTGCTTCGACTTCTTGGACTTTCCTACTGGAGATGAGAGATCTGGAAACTGTCGTGACACTTTAGTGACGAAGGCCACCACGGTGACGGTTTATGGATGGAGTGACGAAGAAATCCTCCAAGTCGCTCAATATCAACAACATGCCGTGACCACGACGGTTTGGTGTTAGGCTTGGTTGAGCCATAAAAAGAAACAGTTTTTCTTTAGTGCGTCACCTTCTACACGTCGGCCAACAAAAGGAACAGGTATATAGGACATGTCACATGCACCACATTAATCGATTGTCGATGGGCCACTCATACCTACATTTGTATGTGTTTTTTCACACGCACACAACAGACAAAATGGGTACAAGTCCAAGTCCGAATGATAAATGTGGTAAAGAAATTTCTTTGGTAAGTCATGAAATAATTAGTCCGTGGAAGTATAAGTGGTACATCGGAACTTCCGTGGAAATGGAAACGACTCAAATTGGGAGGAGTAAATTTCAAGTTTGAGTATAGATATTTTCGTCAAAAAAAAAATCGTATATTAAATTGTTACAAAAAAAGATTTAGGATATTAAGTTGAAAAACAGAAATAGTTGAGGGTATCAAATTGCAATTAAGCCAAAAAAAAAAAAACAATAGTTGAGTAATCCATATATTTCTCACTTTGTCGAAGATAATTCAGAAAATACCGTACTAGTTTGGTAGGGGAGGAGAAATTCTCCAACTTTACATAAAGGTCTCGTTTGGTCCGCGAAATGGAAGAGAAAGGAAATCAAGTCTTTGTCATTTCCTTTCCTTTGAAAAATTTTATTTTTCATTGATTTTCCTTTCGGATGTTTGGAAACACCAAGGAATTTGGAAAAGAAAGTGATTACTTCAATATGGAAAAATAATCCCTTGCTTGGACGGATGAAATCACTTTTTCTTCTAATTTTTCTTCCATTGGAAATCACTTTCCTTTCCTTTTCAATTCCTTTGGCACTCAAACATAAGAGCATCATTAGTAAGGCACATCCCATTTTCTAGATTCTAGAATTAGAATGTAGGAGCTCATTTTGTAGAATAATAAGTCTCATCCCTAGTCCCAATTTCTACAATTTCGGTCCCAATCCATCCATGGGTGCTAAGGATTGAGCCTCCCAATTTCTAGATTCTAGATTGTAGAAACTCGTTTTGTAGAATAGTAAGTTACAATTTGGAGTCCAACTTTCTAGATTCTAAACTTTATATATTTTTTTTTCCTACATTAATTTTTGACCACACAATTTTTGGGACCGGAGCTCACTTTATCATTTCATACTATTCTCATACAAATCCAACCCGTCCTACATTTACCTTTTTTTTTTTTGAAATTTTGGGCTCCAAATTGCATTGGAGACTCCCAACTACTAATGATGCTCTAAGAAAGTATTCACTTTTCTTTTCCAATCCGAGGATTCCACGGACCAAACAAGGCCTAAAAGAAATTAAAATGCCAATGTTTTAAAAATCGGACCGGACCGGCCGGTTCATCCGTGAACCGATCGTTTTTTCGATCCGGTTTAGTATTGATCCGGTTTTGTTTAAAAGTTAGTATTTTTTGTAAAAATTAATGGGCATAAGAAATTAATTTGGACCACTTAAGTTAATCCAGTGGTTGAACTACTGGTTGGACCAATATGATCCGGTTCAATGCCTTGATCGGGTCAACCACCGGTCCGGTATTTAAAACATTGAAAAATGCCATCTCCTATGACGTAAGAAATCATGATACGATGGGACGCTACTGAGAGTTGAAGTACATAAATTAGTCACCTAAGGCTAACTCCAACGGCCACCCCTATTGAAAGAAAGAGGGGAGTGTAAAGTCAAAGAGAGTTGGCACCCATTAGTAGATAGGGGGTGGGGCCAAATCTAGTAGCACCCTGCATGCATATCTTTGATTTATGATCTAATGAACGTTTGGTAGCCACTATTGCATATGACATCGAACACTTCAATTTTTTATCATCTAACTATATCAACTTCTTGTTCCAATAATATCGAACACTTCAATTTTTTGACATTTGGTAGCCGCTATTGTTCCAATCTACTGCAACATAATTATAATTAAGAAGAGTTAACTGATAAAATAGTCAATAAATTAAGACTATTTTTGTTATAATGCTTGATAATTAATGTTAAAAATTGTGGAGAAAAAATAAATTTTATGGATCTTAACAGGAACCATTTTTTCTCGTATTTTCCATGTCAGAAAAATAGTTTCTAATTTTGTGGCTAACAAACAAAGAAAATGAACAAAATTTCTTTCCGGATTCCTTGAATCCGTGAACCAAACAAGACCTCATAGCATCCCGCTCTCCTCCTCAGTATGGGACACTGTTAAAGTTGGTGCCTGGTCCATTCTTTTATTGGAATGCCAATTCCAGTAACATGTCATCCTATTTTGACGTAATTGTGTTACAGACTCCTGAACCGAAGGCATACAAACTCGACTCGAAAGCCCGCATCTATACTTGTATCTCACAGCATCAGGCTCGCACCAACACTTGTATCTCACCGCATCTGGCCCGCACTCACATTTATTCCTCCACTTGGAATTAAATGTGCTTCTTCCGTTGCTCGAATCTGCAACATCTTAAAAAGATGCAGGGCTGGCCCGGAACATTTTGATGCCCAGTGTTAAATACAAAATGATGCCCCTTCTTCAAAAAATATATTGAAAATAAAGTATCAAAATTTTTTTTTTTGCATGATACAATAAGCCAACAAGTGAACTCTTTTGGACTGGGGTCTGATACATGCCAATTAACCTTAAATTTTGCATGAATATATCTTGGCAAATGGCTATACTACCTCGGAAAAAAAATTCCGATGCAATATATTATTTAACATTTTTTGTTTATGCTTTTTCAATACTAGAATTGAGATATATGGGCTTGTTTGTCTAATTTATCAACAACAGAGAAACTCAAGAAACATAAAAAAAAGCTAAAATCAGGAGGAACAAAAGTTACAAAATATTTTAGTTTGAAAACGAAATCACTGTGAAATCTTAAGTGCAAAGATTTACGAAAAGATATTCAACACTAGGAACCTATAAATTTAAGTGTGAAATCTTAAGTGCATAGATAATCGAAAAGACTCATCGCCATCGGCTCATCAGTATTCAACATCAACGACGTGAAGAATTTTTTGTGTTTCGATTATAAGCAAAAGAGAGAATTAAAAAGAAAAACTCAAAAAAAAAAACTTATTGCTGGTCATCTGGAATTGAAAGCGACGTGAAGAACGTTTTTCCCTCAGAAATGCAAAAAAAAAATCTGAAGTGATGGGAAGACTAGTTTTTTCTTTGAAATTGAAGAGTCGAACAGCTATCCAATTCCAATAAGCCATGTCCTATTTGTTGAATTGCTATAATGATTTTTTTTTTCTGATCTTGGACTTTGAAGAAGAAATCAGAATAACAATGTTTCACTATTTGTTATTATTACTAACATTTAAAAAAATTTGAGGCCCCTTGGAATTTGGGGCTCAGGGCGCAAGCCCTGTTTGCCCCTCCTTCGGGCCGCCCCTGAAAAGATATGCCTCACTCTAACAACTTTATATATATATATATATATGTATATATATATATATATATATAGCTCCCTTCTTATACAGGATAAGTTTACGGGATAGAGCAATTTCTTACGGAGAGAAAAAAAAAACTCAAAATATCTGGCAGAAATATACGTATGTTTCTCTTCTGAAATTTATTTCTATTTAATATTTAAATCTCTACTCTCTACTCTTAAAATTGAACATATCTCTATCTTAAAAAATAAGGCTTATCTATCAATTTAGTTTTAAACACAGAGAAATTTATTTATTTTAAAAAATAGAGATGGATAAATTATTCCATTTATTTTTTTAAATAAAGATAATTTTTTTAAAAAAAAAAGAATCTATCCTTAGAAATAAATATACCTTTAAAAATTATATTTAAAATATTAATTTTAATGTTAATCTTAATATTAATGTTGATATTAATTTTAATTTTTAATTTTTACATTAATTTAAATTTTAATGTTAAAGTTAATTTTAATGTTAATGTTAATGTTAAAATTAATTTAAATTTAAATTTGTTTTTAAATAAATTTAAATCTTATATAATTTCATTTTAATTTTAATGTTAATGTTAATGTTAAATTTAATTTAAATTTAAATTTAATTTAAATTTAAATTTAAATTTGTTTTTAAATAAATTTAAATCTAAATCTAAATTTAAATTCTAATCTTAATTTTAAATTATATTCTTAATCTTAATATTAATCTTAATTTTAATATTATATTTTAATGTTAATGTTAATATTAATGTTAATGTTCATATTAATGTTAATATTAAATTAAACTTAATGTTAATGTTGAAATTAAAATTAAAATTAATATCATCAATAAAGTTAGCACAAAAAAACTAACATGAGAAATAATATTAAAATTAACATTAATATTAAGTATATTTTTGAATAACATTTTAAAAAGATATTTATTTTTAAAGATAAAATCTTTTAAAACAATCCATCTCTACTTTAAAAAATTACAAAATTAACTTTTTATCTCTATTTTTTGAATAAATAAATAAATTTTTCACTATTTAAAAATAAATAGATTTATCTTTGAGATAGAGATAGGTTCCTTTTTTAAAGGAGAGATCTAACATTTTTAAAGTGAAAAAAATAAAGAAGAGAACCATACGTATATTTTCTCATCCCGTAAGTTTGTCCCGTAAGTTATTCCCGTAGGAAAAGCTTTATATATATATATATATATATATATATATATATATATATATATATATATATATATATACAAATTTCTGAGAATAATTTGACTCTCTACCAGTTACGTCTTATCCTTGTTAATCGAGATGTTTTTGAAAGTGATGGTTGACTTACAATTTGATGACGACGAGGACTTACAAATGTTTAAAACTTGTTGTGTTCTGCTCGATTATACCAAAAAATGATTAGAAAAAAAACAAAGGACAATATTATTTGATTCTTCTACAAGTGAGATCTACAAATTCCTTATCCCTCTTTTTCTACTGCCAACTCCGTCTTGTTTTTATATACGGAAATACTTTGTTGTCCGCAGGCGGGCCAGCCCGCCCGCCTGCGTGGCACTCTCCCATTGCCCCTTCCTCCCCCTGTTAGCATGGGACCCACGCCATTGACCGGCCAATGGAAAAGGGACACGTGGCGGGTGGGCTGGTCCGTCCGCGGGCCAAATAGCAGTCTCCTTTTATATATTGATTCTCTAAGACTTCAAAATTTTAAAAAACGTTCCGAGTTGACACTGTCTTGGGACATAACTTGGGCAGGGGGTAGGAAATTAATTTTTTTTTTTTTTTTTTCAATCCAAAGATTTCGGGGACCAAAGGAGACCTAAATGAGCCGGTTTGAACGCAAAATAGTATATAGTCCAAAATTTTATATTTTTAAAAATCAAATATTTGAAAATTAATTTTTTAAATTATATTATCATGTTTGATGGGCGTATAATTTTTTTTTTGGAAAAAAAGTAATAAACGATAAAGAATTTAAAAAAAAAAAGATTAAAAGAAAGCGAGAAAAATTTTTAAAATGAAAAAAATTCTTAACCAACTTGAAAAATTGTAAAGTAAAAAAAAAAAAAAGCAATCTAAAAAGATAAAAACTGAAAATAATTGTTAAAAAATGCAAAAAGACAAAAATATTATTAACAAATGAAAACTATAAAAACTGGAAAAAAGAAGAAGAAAATAAAAGTAAAGTATAGAAAAAGAATAAAATTGTCCGGACAAAATAATATACCAATCAATTCTTAAGGGATATAATTTATATATTTTGTGAGTAAATTATTTACCTGGGTTCGGGGTTTTTGAAATCAAATTTTTATAATCTAAACTAAACAAGCAGGGGAATATATTATCATCCCAAAATTTGTCTGTAAATGGAAAAAAAAAATCTTTACCAAACGTCGTATATATAGAATAGTTGATAATTTGATTGTGTCTAAGAAACAACGATGACATTCCATTCCATTTCAAATTTTTTTTACGATAATATCTTAAGTCACACTCTAGGAAGCTTTATTTTTTGAGGTAGAAAAATGCTATATTTTTGCGTTGAAGAATGTTGTATTTGTCAAAATTTGCAAGAGTTTCTTGAGTCCACAAGAGGTGTATGAATTCATAAATAATCTGGACTCCTCTTTAAATATAAAATAAAGGTTTTTTTCTAAAGGTACCGTACTTTTTACTTGGGGGCAGTCCAAAATAGTTCAAAAAAAATTACAAATTTGTCATCCATTTTTTTTACTTGGGGACAACCCAATTTTCTTCAGCAAGTGGGACTGCCATCAAGTTGGCAGTCCTCACATAAAGGAGGACTGTCAACTTGTTGGCAGTCCTAACATGAAGGAGGACTGCCAACCTAGCTGCAATCTCCGTGGACGAGGACACCCAAACAAAAAGCCACCGAGAAAGAAAGAAAAAGAAAAGAAAGATTGAAGAAGAAAGAAAGGAACGACGCTTGCCTCGCGAAGGAGGCCGTCCAGTTCCGCCACCACCACGCTGCAGGGAGCAGCGCCTCCTCGCGAAGGAGGCCGTCAAGTCCCGCCACCACCTCGCCCCCGTGCCCATGCCACCCCTGCGTCGCCCACCACCACCTCGCCTCCGTCCACCCGTGCGGCTCCGCCCATCTCGCCCCTTCCTCGCCTCCGCTTCCCCCCCCCCCTCCTCGCCCTCGCGCCCATGCCACCCCTTCTATTGCTGCTCGTCTCCCTCCCTCTGTACTAATTTTTGGACTGTCCTCAAACAAATTGTGGGTGTCTCCCAGCAAAATCTCCACCTCCTTGGACTGCCTCCAAATAAGGGTTGCCTTCAAGTAACAAATGTAGTGCCTTTGAAAAAAACCTAAAATAAAATAACGTAACAATTCTCACTCGTCGAGTCGAGCAAGTCCACAAGAGACGTTTGGATTCACAAATATTATGGACTCCACTATAAATATAAAATAGAGAACGACTCTCGGTTGAAAATCGGTATTATTCTCGAAGATATATAGAACTATTAGGATGAAGTCTTATTACCAAACTTTTTTTAAAAAATAACAAACTAATAATTCATCACAAATGGAACCATAGTAATATAATATAGAATCTTAGTCAGATCATGATCATAGATAGACTCAACCTGCATTATTGGGATTTATTAATACGTAACTTATCGTGAACAAATAAACTTAAATAAAAAAACTTTTTTCAAATCAACACCCAAACTGGTCCGGTGCTTTATGCAGGACGGTATTAGTGTATTTTTGTTGTTGCGCATGTAAGAAAAAGGAAAAAGTTTAAGGTGAAATTGTGTTTAGTTGAGGACTTGTCAAATGTCAAATGAATCTTAGGGGGTGAGTAACAGTTCAGTTCAGTTCGATTCAAACCGGACTGAATATATAAAATCGAAAGAGTTATTTGTATTTATTCCTTCAATCCTAATTGCTAATACTGTTACCTTCATTTTTTTTTAAAAATCATTACTGTCTCCCAATTCTTAAGACATGCTCTTTTTTTGTTGAGACAAATACAATTATAAATAACAATTAATGAAAGATTGGAGGGTACTAGTAATTTTTTTTAAAAAATGGAGGGTAATAGTATTAGGAATTAGGATTGGAGGTAGATACAAATAACTCAAATCGAAATAACCGTAAACCGTATTTCTAAAAATCGAACCGAATTACGGTTTCATAGGTCAATTGGTCGGCCTTCAATTATTTAGCAAATGGGCCTATTTAAATAACAAATCTTAAAAAAAATTATATTTATGAATTATTACAATACAAATAATGAAAATATTAGTATATATATACATATAGATTGATAGTAAATATAGAGCTCAAAGAAGCACCGACATAGAATATGAGGAGAGAGTGCTCTCAGTTAGGGGTAGAAAAAATATTAGTATATATATATATATATATATATATATATATATATATATATATATATATATATATATATATATATATATATATATATATTGAGGGTAGTTTGATAAATTACTAAATATAAATCAATTTTCGGTTCGATTCGATTACTCTGATCAAGAAAAAATCGGACCCTTTTTTTTAAATTTTAAATTATCAAATCAAAAATTGAACCTTAATAAAAAAATTGAACCGTTTGTCATCTTTCGGTTCGGTTCAATTTTCAACCGTTATATGCTCACCTCTGCATATGATTGATGGTTAGGTAAACTTTGCAAAACCAAAACTAAACTAGGGGTTTGTATAAAAAAACAAAAACGGCAAAAATCTGTATAATCAAAGACTTCTCCCTCAGGTTGCGTCTCCTCGGAGGACCGATTTTGTAAATATACAGAAAATCTAGAGCCAGACGGTTGATGGTTCCGTCGAAGGAGAAGCAACAATGCCTCCTCCTCCTTCTTCCGACAATTCATTCGTATGCTTCTTCCTCCTCCAGTTTCTTTTATATTTACACTTTGGCCCCCTCGAAAATTGCTTCTTCTTTTTTTTTTGTAATTTTGGGAATTTGTTTCAGGGATCGAGCTCCCTGACGGTGGGGGAGAAGCTGTGCTCCGTGTTCATCCCGCTCGTAGCGCTGATAGAGGCGCTCATCTTCGTCGCCGCCGACTGCTTCGACGCCCGCCCCCGCGGCGCCGCCCTCGGCCAGCGGAAGCGGCAGCGGCAGCCCCGCGACCTTGCCAGGCTGGCAGAGGACTCCAAATGCTGTCGGTATTTTTTTTTTTTTCCCCTTTTTGTGTGTGTGCATTTTAGTCCCTTTTTTATTGTCAAATTTTGCATCTTTGAGAGATCTGAGATCGTTTTTGTTATTTTTGCAGTTACTGTGAACGAGGTGGAGGCGCTGCATGAATTGTACAAGAAGCTGAGCTGCTCCATCATCGACGACGGACTCATACATAAGGTCTTCTTTGCAATTATGTCGTTCTTAGGTGTCTTTCGTAAAAAAATGACTGAATCTGAGAATGTGGTTTGATGATGTTGTTGTTATTGCAGGAGGAGCTTCAATTGGCCTTGTTTAAGACTCCGAGCGGCGAGAATCTCTTTCTTGACAGAGTAAGAGGCACAGTGTTAACATAATTTTTCTTGAACTATGTTGATGTGTTTGTTGATGAATGGTGGATTATATTATTATTATTATTATTATTTTTAAATGAATTAAGAGCAAACATCTTATAATTTGCTTTATCTACTAATTAAATTCGAATTTCATGTAAGTGGGATTGGAACAAATAGTGCCATGGTTAGTGACTGTGACTCGCGATACGTATCATGTATCGATTTACTTGTGCAGAGTGGCACAGCTTGACTAAAATGTTTGGAAGGGCAAGCGATATTTTAGAAGAGTAAATCACTTTTTTGTTGCATTATATCTAAAACTGAAATATTCATTAAGAAAATAAAATAAATTGTGTGTGTGTGTGTGTGTTAGGGGGTGGGGGGCATGGCACCCCTTAGTCTCCATTAAGCTCCGCACTGCTTGTGTATTGTATCGTGTATATTATAATATTATGATACAGTAACCATAGGGTTACTTTTTTCTATGTTTCTAAATCCGTATAGACCTATCAGTCTTTAGCCTATTTGTATCGTATCAAATCAATTGAGACGTAACAAAATGTTAGTATATCATATCGTAAGATACTTATAAATATGAATAGCAAATAAAAATACTAGGAAAATCAACTTTTTTCCTTGTCCATCTTTTGTTGTGCTAGTGTCTTGAAGACAATGTTACTCAACTGGAGTGGGGAATCAAATGCAGAATGTTTTTTTAAAAAAAATCTATTCTCCTTTTGTAGGTTTTTGATCTATTTGATGAGAAGCAAAATGGTGTTATTGAATTTGAGGAGTTTATCCATGCTCTTAGTGTCTTTCATCCATATGCCCCTATTGAGGACAAGATTGATTGTAAGGGCTTAGTATTCGGTCTACTTCATATGGAAATACCTTATGGCTGAGTAATTACTCATTTTTTCTCTGAACTTCCTGCAGTTGCATTCAGGTTATATGATTTGAGACAAACTGGATATATTGAAAGGGAAGAAGTGAGTCTGTGATATTGCTTCCGCTCTATCTTGATTTTTCTAGAATTAATGCATGTAGTATGTGCGACGATTGTTATTATTGCTGCTGAACATTGCTGCTTTCAGCACTTGGATGCTCTAGTGAGATCTCCTTGTAGAGATTTTCCATGTTGTCTTTACCTTAATTTGCAGCCAACTTGCTTTTCCGGTCCATTTCTAATGTTGCTTGGTACAAAGTAGAGATGCACTATCTTGGGTGCTTAACTGACCCATTTCCACCAAGAGCATTGGTGCCTAGAAAGCCTTAGCTGCTTTGCTTAAGCCAATTTTAATTATTAGCTTTATCTCGCCTCATCTTGTTATCAACTAGTTGGGAGATAAACTGGGTTTTATATTTAACAAAGGTCTGTTTTTCAAGAATCTGATTGGGCCTCTCTGTATGCTTCAAGAAAATGCAGAGGTGGCAATCATTTGGATGCTAACTGTATCTTTCCTAAATAATCGTAGCCTTTCTTTTAGAATTTGTTCTTGTGGAACTTCCTTTCTTCTTAAACTACATGCATGTTCAGACTTCAGATGGAAGAAGACTCATTTTGCCATGATTTAGTACAGAGCCAACCTATTAAAAACAAGTCTGAAACATAACCTGCTAAACCTTAGGAAGCACATATATCGTTTAATTCAATTTACACGACATTCATTTGACTTTCAATTTGTGTCAGAAGGCTCAAAATCCCTACTTTCTGTCTCCGTGGCCTTGATTGAATTGATATTCTCATAGTGATGTGTTTATTGCTTTTGGAATTATCCGCCTAAACACTAGTTAGTTGCATACCAGTAGCTACTCAAGTATCTTGTGATGCACCTACATCATAGATTTCTTATAAAACATTGTCAAGTGGATCTTTTTAGCATGCTTCATCACTGACCAATTCTGATGGAATAGAAGGCTTGGAGGATGATAATTTCTAATAATTATGTTGAATATCATTCTGAAAAACTGGAAATAAAACTACATCTTTCTTTTTTTCCTTTTCCATGTTTGTCATTTTCATAGGTAAAAGAGATGGTGGTTGCAATTTTGATGGAGTCAGACATGACACTGTCAGATGATCTTCTTGAAGCCATAATTGATAAGGCATTTCCCCCCTTCCAATTCAGTCTATCTTGGTACTCGATTTCTTCTTAATTTTTTAATGTTGCTAATTAAGAGCCAACTTTTCTTTATTTCTGCAGACGTTTGCAGATGCTGATGCTGACCGAGATGGAAAAATAAATAAAGAGGAGTGGAAGGAGTTTGTTCTTAGGCATCCTTCTATTTTGAAGAATATGACTCTTCCATATTTAAGGTTAGCATTTGAATCATGTTGTCTTCAAGTTAACATTTTACACTGTTCATACCCCTGAAAATCTTCGTATGCTCCTAATCGTAAATGCCTGTAATTTTTCTTTCTGGAGGAACTATAACTGGGAAAGTTCTCTTAGGAGAAAATGGTGGGGAAATAGAACCCTAGTAGTGATAAAGATACTACTAAGCTAGAAGTGGTAAAGTTACTTGTTACATTTTGTGACAGCACTAGCAAATTCTGTGGTTTGTCAAAGCAGGACAATTTAGGAATTTGCTGAATATTGTTGATAGCCCCTGCAGATCTTTCCATCTTAATAAATGTAATATTCAGTTTGCTTATTTATGAGTTAGGAACTTAGGCTACCTTAAGGTTCAGAGTTCTTCTTTAGTAGGTAATATATGTTTACTTTTTGCTTCCTGAATTCCAGTCTATGAAGGTGCAAAAGCATGCGATTTTGACATTCCTATATCCTGTAAATTTAGAGTGTGAAATATAACTTTCCTTCTTCTTTTTGAAACATGGTATGTGTTTACAGAGAACCATCTATCAGTGCACCCCTACTTTCAGTACCACTTTCACTCAAAGTTCCTTGTTTTTCATTTTCAAGTATCCCCATTGCTTTTTCATACAATTTTCAAGTACAAAGTTTGTCAATATATTTGAAGTGGCAGAATGCAAATCGACATTCATGTTGTTTCTACCGTTGGACTCTAAAGACGATACGTTGAACTTCGAATCCAACTTCGTATAGGGACGCTGCTTGCTAGTAA